>JAXIVD010000851.1:5000-85000 GCA_036785275.1 Cancer borealis
AACACATGTACAGTTTTCATCCTAATTTCCTGCCTCTTGCTTTCTTTTCTTTCCCCTCTGTGAGTAAATATTTGCACGCGCGTGGGAGGTGAGGTGCTTTAGGCAATAGCTTCATCACCGGGTGGGAAGTGAGGAATAAAACATGTCTACACACACACACACACACACACACACACACACACACACACACACACACACACACACACACACACACACACACACACACACACACACGTAACTCTGACCCAAGATTGCTCACAAATCATACTGACTCCGGGACTACCGCAGTCTGCCGCCTCACAAATCTGGCAGATAATACGATGACTCTAATCCTGACCTCCTCCTCCTCCTCCTCCTCCTCCTCCTCCTCCTCCTCTTCCTCTCCTCCTCCTCCTCTTCCTCCTCCTCCTCCTCCTCTGTCTGGTTCTGTACATGAGCGGCATAGGTTTCCCCTCATGCCGCCTGATCTGCCTGTTGCCGTCCGCCTTCCGTCCTCAATAGAACCATTATTTATTTACCTTTTACCTTCCCCTGTCTGTTTGTATCCTTTCTCCTTTCTCTCCTCTCACCTGGACGCAATCACAACGTTTATGAAAGAAAATAAAACGACGTCCACTTTTTTTTCTCGTCAGTGTGACATTGTTTGAATCGTGTTTTTGTTTGCTCGACTCGACGCATTGATCACTGTGTTTTTATTTTATTTTCTTATGAGGAGTTCGCATGACACACCCGGACTGGAAATCGCTGTGCCACGAGACAGAAGATGTGGCAATGCTGCGTAGACGTGAGGTGCCACTTGCTATTTTCTCGACACCTGATTTGTGGCGGGAAAGACAGTCTCCTTGAGCGGCATTCATCACCAGCGTCTTGACCTGACTCGTCCTTGGGCTCTTGAGTGGAGGACAGACAAAGGAAGAGCCTCGCCAAGCACACAGCGAGGCCTGACGATCACCACCACCACCACCACCACCACCTGGCAACTCAGCTGTGAGAATCAATATGAAAGCACGGCAGATCCTTCTCATTCTTAGACACATGTCCTCACAGGCCCTCGGAGGCTGTAGTAACAAGACCTCTAATGATGTCACGTGACCCTGACTAAAAAGGTATCGTGGTGGTGTCGCCGTCCGCGGGTGGTGGAGACAAGAGGCAGGTTGGCGCGTGCAGGAGAAGTGGCAACGTTGACCAGCTGGGCGAGAGGCAACCCCGAACTGGCCAGGCCATCAGTGGGCCTTATGATCCTGGCGTCGGGCGCACGTCACCGCCACCCCTTAAGTTGCCTATGTCGCTGTGGTGCCGCGGAGAACATGCCTTGACCCACGACTCTGGCACAACCCAATGTAGGGACGAAGTGCCCGCGTGGTGAGGCGAGGGTGGCGCCGCCCTTGAGTGCCCCCGCTGCGCCCTAGTGAATGTATGGGAGTATGGCCCGTAGAGTATTCATCATTAGTGGCCACCGCACCCCTAGCTGGGCTCCCTCCCGTGACTGACAAGTAAGAGAGTTCCTTTCCCGCGGCGTGAATTGTGGACGAAACATTCTTGGAAACACAATGTGGAAAGGAAGAGAAAAAAACAAAAGTTGGAACATTTATCAATTTTTGCCATGATTGAGAATTTCGCACAATGGTGATTACGTAAAGCCCAGGGTGGTGGTGGAAGGCGGGGGTGTGGTGGTGCGTCACGAGGGTGTGTTGCATCGGGAGGTGGAGGCTCGTGGTGGTGCGGGAGTGTTGCACAGTACGTCCTGTCGCGTGGAGTGATCACACCTGCTGCTGCTACTACTACGTCTCTCTCTCTCTCTCTCTCTCTCTCTCTCTCTCTCTCTCTCTCTCTCTCTCTCTTCTCTCTCTCTCTCTCTCTCTCTCTCTCTCTCTCTCTCTCTCTGTGTATTTCATATATTGACGTTGTTATTACTATTTGACAACTTGCCTCGATTCCACAGTGTTCAGTTCACTAATCTTTGTTTATATTTCATTACTTGTTTGTATTTTACTTTACTCTGTTGGTTTGTGCGTTTGGATGATTTACATGTTTCTTGTCCTTTTTTTTGTTTGTTTGTTTGTTGTTGTTGTTGTTGTTGATATATTCCAATGTTTTATTATTTCTCCCTCAAGTCGCCAACGATTTTCCAAACTTCACTCGCTCGTTTGGTTCTGTCATGTTCCTATAACCTCAAGTCCCTGAAGTGGAATTTGTGAAGAAGGAGAAATTCTTGGGACTCGCCGAAAGTTTGAATGGGGTGCGGCCTTGGTGGTGGTGGTGGTGGTGGTGGTGGTGGGTGGTGTGGTGGTGGTGGAGGGGCGGGCGGGGCGGGGTGGGGCAGAGTAGGGTAGGCGGGGCCGTGGAATCTCAGGAATAAGGTTAGGACAGTTTCCACCATGAACTCTCAGCATCACACAAACAACACACACACACACACACACACACACACACACAGTCTTGTCAATACCACACACACAAAATATTTCGTTTAATAATGTAAAAATTCGTCCTGTGTAGCGTAGATGTCGGTGTCCAGCGCGTGATGAAAAATAGTGAAGCTACACGTTAATAAAACCTCGTGTATCACCATTGTATGTAATGTTGCAGAGCCCGTCTCCCCTCCTGCAGTGTCGCCAGCAGTTATAGATCTGACGCTGCAATAATGCGCATTCATCATTGACGTAAAAATAAAAAAAATAATAGTAAAAAAAAAATAGTCCGGCTTTCCTCTGGGTTTCCTGAGCTGCGGGACAGATTGAAGGGAATGTACTACGTTGCCTTTGGGTCTGAGGATGACACCGAACACCTGTTACTGCAGGTGTAGCGCCCCGCGCAGGAACACCAACACTGGATCCTCACCTTCATCTCTTCCTTGCTTTTTTTTTTCTCCCTTTCTTTTACTCTTCCTTTTCCTGCCATTCACCCTCCGCACCCCTTTTCTCCCTCGTCTTGCGCTCCTTCCCCTCACCCGTCGGCGCCAAGGAAGGTCCCCAAAGTATGACAGCCATTCACAGGTACCGCGGGTGCTGCCGAGGGCCATACCGTTGCCGCGGCGCCTCGCAAGGTGTCTCATCAATACCGGAAGAACTGAGATCATTAGCAATAAGCTTTGCACCGCGACACTGATTCGGAAAATTAGTTACAGCGACATTAAAGGCAACGATCCAACCTGTACTTAACATAATTTTCCCTTAATGCTAGTCAGACTATAAGCATCAGAAAATTATCGAGCAGGAGCCCTTGTGTGTAAGCCCCGGCGAGTGTTTTATTGAATGTCGTTCATGGAAATTGCCTGCTGGCTTTTACTGGGCGTGACGGGAAGCAGGAAGGGAGTGTGAGGTGTGGCAGTGACGCGGGGATGCAAGTCAAGGATATGAGGGGCGCGTGTGTCCACCTGTCGTGTGAGTTAGTTAGGGTGAGGCACAGCGGGCGAGGAAGAGAAGGGAAGGGGTGGTGATGGGTGGGGCATTACAAGGTTATAGTGACGCTTGCTGTACATTTCCACGGTAATAACTGTGGTGTGTATGTAACTTAATGCCCCACACCCGCAACTCACTTGTGTTACGTAGCAGTGTGTGTGAGTGATCGTGATGACTGAATAAAAAAGGAAAGATTGAAGAATATGAAAATAATTTAAGTATTCATTAAAGAGATTGGAAGTAATAATAATAATGATAATAATACTGATAACATAGGATCCTCTTTAAGCCATGAGATAGAAGAATTATTATCACTAGTCAGAACGGATTTTCAGACGCCTTGTGTAAGAATCTTTTTGTGGCAATTGAATTAGAATCATAATTAGGTCAGGGAAAAGACATGAGAAGGAGGGGAAGGGAGGAAAAAGAAGAAGAAGAAGAGGAGGGAAAGAAGGAAAGAGATCGATCCTTTTTCCTTTTTCCTATCCTTCCTTCCCTCCTTCCTTTCCTCCCTCTCTCTTTTCCTCCCTCTCTCCCTCCTTCCTTCTCTTGTCTGTCTGTCAAACCTTTTCCATCGGTTTCCCATTTTCTGTTTACGTTTCCTCACGCATGTTCTCGTTTGCTTGTCTGTCTGTCTGTGTGTGTGTCTGTTTGTTTCGTGTCTGTCTGTGTGTGTGTGTGTGTGTGTGTGTGTGTGTGTGTGTGTGTGTGTGTGTGTGTGTGTGTGTGTTTGTGTGTTCCTTCATATATCCTTTGCGGTGTTTTAATATTGATTTTATTGTGTTTGGTTATTTGCATTACTTGTGTTTGTGTTTTTCGTGTGTGTGTGGTTGTGTGTGTGTGTGTGTGTGTGTGTGTGTGTGTGTGTGTGTGTGTGTGTGTGTGTGTGTGTGTGTGTGTGTGTATGACTTTTGACCTCTTCATAATCATCGCGAAACCAAAACGAGAAGAAAAAAAAATATATGTGTGTATAAATAAAAGAATATATTTTTTACGTGAGTGATGCATTATTTTTTTAGGCTTTTTAATGAGTTGAGTTTGTTTTTTTTAGCTTATTATTATTATTATTATTATTATTCATTATTCATTTCTTTCTTGTGTAAACCGTGAATATTCTACCACAGAAATCCAATTAAGAGAGAGAGAGAGAGAGAGAGAGAGAGAGAGAGAGAGAGAGAGAGAGAGAGAGAACAGAGAGAGAGAGAGTGAGAGAGAGTGATCATGTGGTGGAGTGGTTTTTAGAGGTGAGCTCAGCCTCGCTTTATGTGGTGGTGGTGGTGGTGGTGATGATGGTGATGATGGTGGTGGTGGTGGTGGTGGTGGTGAACGCTTTGAAGGAAAGATCAGACTCTCACCATTTCAAATCCATTTTCTCTCTCTCTCTCTCTCTCTCTCTCTCTCTCTCTCTCTCTCTCTCTCTCTCTCTCTCTCTCTCTCTCTCTCTCTCTCTCTCTCTCTCTCTCTCTCTCTCTCTCTCTCTCTCTCTCTGCTTCATTTTTCATATTTCTAGCTCTTTCTCCTTCTCTTTCTTCCTTTCTCTATTCCCTTGCTGTTCTCCTCCTCCTCCTCCTTCCTCCTCCTCCTCCTCCTCCTCTGTTTTGTCTTCTTCCCTCTTTATCTCCTGTTCCCTCGTTTCTTCCTTTCGTGTCTTTACATTTCCATTAACTGTACACCAATCTTTACCCTTGCTTTGTAATTGGGGTCGTCTCTCTCTCTCTCTCTCTCTCTCTCTCTCTCTCTCTCTCTCTCTCTCTCTCTCTCTCTCTCTCTCTTCTCTCTCTCTCTCTCTCTCTCTTCTCTCTCTCTCTCTCTCTCTCTCTCTCTCTCTCTCTCCTCTCTCTCTCTTCTTAACTTTTATATTTCTTTCCAAATTTCCTTTCCTCCTCTTCCTTCATCTATTTCCCCTCTTCCTCTTCCTCCTCCTCCTCCTCCTCCTCCTCCTCCTCCTCCTCCTCCTCCTCCTCCTCCTCCTCCTCCTCCTCCTCCTCCTCCTCCTCCTCCTCCTCCTCCTCTTTCCTCTCTGTCATGAACCTGGATTTAGCTCTCTCACCTTTTATTCATTCCTCCTAAATAAAGAGAGAGAGAGAGAGAGAGAGAGAGAGAGAGAGAGAGAGAGAGAGAGAGAGAGAGAGAGAGAGAGAGAGAAGGATTGTCGGACACATAGAAAGACAAACAGAATAGACAGCTAGACAGGCAAAAAGACAGGAGACAGACAGACAGACAGACAAACAAACAGACTGACAGACAAACAGACAAACAAATACAGTGGAGTGTCTGACAACAGCTGAACGACATTTGCTTTTATTTGTGTTTCCTCTCATTCCTCCTCTTCCTCTTCCTCTTCCTCTTCCTCTTCCTCTTCCTTTTCCTCTTTCTTCTTTTTATTTATATTTTTCCTTCCATCCTTTATCACATTTTCCTTTGACTTACTCTATTGTTTTCCTCCTTTATGTCCTGTTTTCCTATTTCTATCTTTCTTTCCCTTCCTCCTCTTTCTCTTTTTCCTCTTTTCCTTCCCCTCCTTTCCCCTCCTTTCCTCCTCCATACCATCTATTCCATATGTCCCACAACTTCTTTCCTCTCTCCTCCTCCTCCTCCTCCTCCTCCTCCTCCTCCTCCTCCTCCTCCTCCTCCTCCTCCTCCTCCTCCTCCTCCACACTTACCAACTGGATTCACTCAAGTACGAATGGCTCCCTGCAGGGCAAATGTTGTCTGGCTCTGTGTGTGTGTGTGTGTGTGTGTGTGTGTGTGTGTGTGTGTGTGTGTGTGTGTGTGTGTGTGTGTGTGTGGGTGTGTGTGTGTGTGTGTGTTCTGTGTGTTTGTGTGTGTTTGTGGTCGGGAACTTGTATCTCGTCCTTGACCCTACACACACACACACACACACACACACACACACACACACACACACACACACACACACACACACACACACACTCCTTAGGCAAAGTGTTAGAGGAGGAGGAGGAGGAGGAAGGGAGAGGGTAAAAGGAGAAATAATGATCATATTCCTCGCTGTCAAAAGCAAAATGTAACAAGGCAAGAAAATCGTTATTGCCTCATTCAACCTCAAGTTAATATTCTTGATTCTGTTTTTCCTTTTGTTGTGAGGCATTAGTGGCATAGCATTAAAAGGTACATTATGAAGAAACCTTTGTACGTGGTTTGTAATAAGTTTGTAAATCACTGATGCTATTCATTCACGTTTAATTATGCATAAATGATGAAGTATAAGCGTGTGTAATGAGGTACAATGTGATGTGATTGGTGGTGACGTTACAATACATTATATTACATTACTTTTTTATATTCATTCATTTTGTCTTCCAAACGTCTCGTCTGCTATTGTTTTCGTTCATGCAATAGTATTATCAATTAAATAACTTGAATCCTTACAAATACTTACCAGCTTAAACATAAAGAGACTGCTTCGAAACAATAGTCAAGTTGAATCAGACCTCATTATTATTATCATTATCATTATTATTATCATTATCATTATGTAACAGTTGAATCAAAAGTCTCGAGATTGAGAGTCAGTGTGGTGAGGTTTTGGTGCAAGTGAACCCTCTCGTATAATTCCTGCATAACGACCTGATCCAGTTAGCGGCAGAACGTCCTGAGGCTTGAGTGGCACCATTTATCCGCGGCACTCAATTACTCGTGTGTGGACGGTCCTGCGGCAGCCTCAAGTGCACGTGGAATATTTGCTCTAAAACATTTGTTCCGAGAGAGAGAAAAATGAGTTGGCTTTCAGATTATTTTTCTCCGTAAAGAACATTCCACCCCACGACCAAGGCCTCGGTGTGACGGCTGGCTGGCTGGCTGGCTGGCTCACGTTCTAGGCGTCTCCAGGCTGTGCTCGGCGAGACGGAAGGGTGTGGGTGTTAGGGACGAGGAGGAATGCCGGTTTGTGATGCCATTGTCTTAGGCTAGTTAGTCCTGGTGCCACAAGAACGATGATGAATAAGTAATAAAGTCATAGGAGAGATAAACTGATCGGATAATGCAGCATAAACACTTGAAAAGAAGAAAATATTTACGTCATTGTAGTTGAGACACGATTTTTCAGTTATCTTTGTGTTGCAGCGGCGAGTCAGCTCAACATAAAGATACATGCTCTTACTGTGTTGTCGTTGGCCACTTGATGCTCGGTGGATCTGGTAAAAAGAATCCAGATCGAAGAGCCATTGAAGAAGACTCGGCCGCCACCATAAAGTTGGGGAGGCACGCGGAAAGCACTCCAGCCAGTCCTCACCACCACGCACTTTTATCCTCTCTCTCCCTCCCTTCCTCCCTCCCGCCTGTTGCTCTGCATAAATTACACTTTTTTGTGGATATTTTTAATGTGTTTTGCTTGTTCTGTTGTGGTCTTTCATGTGGCTTAGAGTCGCAGGCGTGGGGAGTGATGGAAGGGTTTTATTTCACTTTTATTTTTTTATATAATCGTTGTATTGAAAAATATTTGTCTCGTCATGATGGTGAAAACAAGTTCAACGTTTTCTTTTTGATGCGTTCCCACTAATTGGTGTTTAATTGGGGTTGTAGAGACCGCTGTGAAACCATGTCACGGAAGAAACCAGTGTGTGTGTGTGTGTGTGTGTCACTGGGAAGTCTGGCCATGACGGCAACACCCGCACAATTATCTCCACCAAAGGCGTCGGAAATGAGACTCGCACTTGGGCTTCGAAACACCCCACGTGAGACTGAACCACCGAGCTGCCTTAGATTTCCCTCAGGTTCACGTGGTCCTGGGGGCGAAAAGCGGAAGGTGAGGCGAGGGGGTGAGGTGCAGGAGGCAGAGGAAGGAGTGAGAGGGAAAGATGAGAAGGGAGTGTAGAGAGAGAATGAAAGACAAAGGATAAACAAATAGGAATAAGGGACGAAGGGGAAAGGACAAGGAGTGGAAGAAATATGGTAATTGAGATCCTCTGAAAGGGTGAGAGAGGGAAAGGCAAGAGGCTGAGGAAGAGAAGTGGGAGGGTAGAATACTATATATTATTTTGTTGTAGCTTTCTTTGATATCTCGAGCACCACCAAGTCCTCCTCCTCCTCCTCCTCCTCCTCCTCCTCCTCCTCCTCCTCCTCCTCCTCCTCCTCCTCCTCCTCCTCCTTGCCCTCAGGTGCATCAAGGGACCAAACAGAAGCATCACATCACCTTCAGGAGGAAAAAATAGTTTCTCCCGAAGCTTTGTGTTATTTATGAATCATGGGAAAAGAAGTGGGTTTTTTTCTTCATTCATAGATGTAATACTTGAAGAGGAAGTGTAGGAAGAAAGGGGAAGAGGAAGGGGTGACGAAAAATATTATTACTTCTCATCTATTGTATATTATTCCTTTTTTCTCTCTCCCTCTCTTTTTCTTTCTCTCTGAAGCCTCTATTCCTGCTGACATCCACCATTTTCTCAAAGTTTTCACAAGTACCACCTTCAATACCAAGTTTTCTTCTATACTAATGCATCTTTTGATAATATATTTCCTCATACTCCTTCTTCTCCTTCCCTTCCTTTTTATGAGTACTGTCTTCCTACCTTCACTCCCTCACTCACCTCTGCACACCTCATTTTACTCATCTTGACTCACCTTCTTCCTTCCTTTCATCACTCGGTAAAAAACTAAATTTGAGGTCACCACTTCATTAAGAGTTCCTTCCCACCTGCCCTCCATCCTACCTTCCTTCCTACCCTCTCCTCCCCCTCCAAACTCCTCCAGGTACATCCTTCCAATTATGAGCTGCCTCCCCAAGGTGAAGAGAGCCCTCCTTCCCTTTTAAATAATCCCTCTCCTCCTTCCCCCCCTCTCTCTTTCTCTCTCACCCTGACATTTTTGGAATTTTTGTTAGGGATTCTTGACCAATCCTTTGCTTCTAAATATGCGACAGTGTGGTGGTAGTAGTAGTGGTAGTAGTAGTAGTAGTAGTAGTAGTAGTAGTAGTAGTAGTAGAAGTAGAAGTAGTAGTAGTGCTTTATTTATTAACAACACCAGAAGCAACACAATTTAGGTCACAATCTGGGATACAATCATGTTAGTCTTATTCAGTAGGACATTCACACCTCCTTCCTTCTATTCCTTCCTTCCTTCCTTCCTTCCTTCCTTCATCACTAGAACCTTAACACCTCCCTCCTTCCATTCTTCCCTCCCTTCCTTCCTTCTTTCCTTCATTACTTCCTTCCTCCTCCCTATCTCTTCTCTTCCGTGCCCTCAGAAGACCCGGTATATTGGGGAATGGTGCAGGAATGTCAATAAAGTTGGCTTAGGAACTAGACTCGGAGGGGAAAATTTGAGGTGACTTGGACCCTGCCCTGCCCTGCCCTGTGATTTTTTTTTTTTCTCTTGTGTTTCGTAATCACTGGATTTTTTTTTTTTTTTTGTCTTATTGATCGTATGTTGTAATTATTTTTATTATTATTGTTTTGTTTTTTTATTGACAGTCGGTGTGAAGGAGGTTTTGTAATTCCTGTTTGTGTTGGTTTATTTAAAGTTTGTCTTGGTGATTGGAGGCGTTGTGTGTTGTGTTTTGATTGGCAGGTGGTAACTCGGGTCTTGATTGGTTGGTTGATAACATGACTAGCCTGCCTGCAACACACACACACACACACACACACACACACACACACACACACACACACACACACACACACACACACACACACACACACACACACAGCATTACTAACTTTATAATGAGTTCCTATTTTATTCATTCACTATCAAGTAGACTCACTCAATCGATTTCCATGACACACTTTTTTTTTTACTAATTATCAATTTTTTTATTGTTCAGACTTTTTTTTTCCTTTTGATATTGGTCGACGTTCATTATGTTTGTTTATTAGTCAGTGGCGAGCGAAACACACTGATTATTTTGGGTTTGAATATGAAGAAGTTTGATTGATGTGACGCAAATGTGACGGTCGTGGTGGTATTGCGTCACACTTGAGTCTCCGCTGCGTGACCTAATGCCCGGATTACCGTTGACCTTGTTTGCCTTCCTCTCCCGTCACAGGCGCCGGATTGATGTCGTGAATAATGCGTACGAGTGAGTGAGTGCGTGAGTGAGTGAGTGTGGTCGATCATTGAGTGGTTCGAACCCTTGACTCTTTACCATCACACCCACACACACTTTGGGGTCGAAACAGCAGCCTACGAGGTGACTTACTCTGCCCTGTGATCCATTGTGATATGTTAAAGGCTTGTGATCTGAAACTAAACCTTGAAACACCTTGAGAACACTGCCTTGAGCGTACGCTGAAACTATAAGGAAGTGTGGGGAGCTATAACTACGAAGTGGATTAATGACTCAATAATCTCAAGGCCACGGCGTTTTTAGGATGTGTTACCCGATGACCTTCCTTCCTTCACCGGCCAGTCAAACGGCCTCGCCTATAGATGTTACATTTATTACATAATCAATAAGGTTCGACGCATCTCCGACCCCAACACCGACTCACGTCCTTCCCTCCTTAATCTTGGCACCAAAAGGACTTCAACTGCAGCCTCTCATTCCCATCCCGGGGCGCCACAAAGGATGGGCCGCGGCTCCACGAACACATCAATTCACCCCGAGTACGAGGCGACCAACTCACTACCACACGCTATTGCAATCAACGCGGCCTGACTGTGGCGGTGAATCTTGGACTTCTTTTCGGTGTGTGAATATAGAAAGCAGAGCAGCTCCCTGAGTCCCCGTGACTCTAGGGATGGCCGAGGACGCTGAAGGAGGCGGCAGCGAGGCGTGGTGAGCCGTGACGCAGCAGTGCAGAGCCAGCTGGTGACATGTAAGACAGCGGCTCCTCCCACGCCCACTCCTGACGTCATACAAGAAACACAAGGACAGACAGACACCCACCCACAGCAGCCATCATGTCCTCCTACGACGAGAACCTCTTCCGTCACCGCTACTCTTACTCCTACGATGCCGAGTAAGCCTTTCCCACCTGTTCCCCGGCCACTCACACAGGTAGTGCTAGTGTAATTAGTCCTAGATGTAGTGTTCCCTTGGTTGTGGTTACCTGTACTACCTACCTGTTGTCCCTCACCTGTAAGTTATTTTTAGAATGACCTTCATGGATGTTATATTGAAGTACTTTTAAATTCGAAACAAAGACGAATCGTTTTATAATAGTAAGAATCTGATGGGGTTTTTTTCTTTTTTTATCCCTATTAAAGTCGCTGACAAGTTATTGCTGACTCACCTTAAAGCCTAAAGAACCTAAACTGGCCCTGACGCTTTCGTTCTGTCTATCTGGAGCAGAGACAAAACTATAACATTCCCGCCCCGCTGCTCTCCCTCCCTCACACAAGCAGCGAGTGAAATATTCCAGGCCAGCAAGCGATCGTAAAAGGTCAACGTATTCAGCGAGGGTCTGAGGCCGTCGCTGCAAACTTTACGCTGGCCAATAACTCGGGGTTAGTAGGCGGGTGATGGCGCAGTCAACACCACCACGTCATAACCCTGCTTTGAGGCGCCAACCCTACATTACCTTCACTCGTAATATCCCCCGAGGTAGTTAAGAAGTGGAGATAATTTTACGAGGTGTATTATAAAGTCGGTGAATAAGAGTAATGTCACCTCTTAATTAACTTGAGACACGCTAGCTAGACACATCGAGGGAATAGCTATAATTAGGCCGAGTTATATTTACAGTAGTGGTTTTTTATATGATATTTCCTTCCTCTATTACGCGATGTATTTGGGAAAGAACGAAGGAAGAGAGAAGAGTAATCGATACGCCCAGGACAGCGCCAGAAAGGGGATTAGGCACCAATCAGCACGCTCCGAAGAGTCTTGGAGCGGTCCTCTGCTTGGCCCTTCCGCTCCTGCTTTCCTGAGGATCTGGGCAGAGTCAGGAGCAGTAAGGAGGCAAAGGGTTAGATGAAGGGAAGTAAGGGGAAAGGAGAAAGAGGGAGTGATAGCTAGAAAAGAGATATAAAGGAAGGTATAGTCTATCTACATGTCCATCTGCACTTACCACCATCTTCTTGCCTCTAGAGTCTGTGGTAAGTAGGTTAGGGTAACTTTTCAATGGTTAGCCACGTCGACAAGTTTCCTCGTGGACCCATTTTTCGCCGGGCTACGCAGGCTGTATACTGCAGGACACGCGGGGAAAAAACGAGTAACGTCCTTAACAATGGGGCCAACGTAGGGGACGAGAGAGGGGCGTAGATGAGGGAAATTCTGCGCAGCGCTTTTGGTGATGGTGATCGTGATTGCCCGCGTAAAACTTTATGGGGAGATGCGAGGGAGCTGGAGGGAGTGTGGATGCTGAGTTGCTGACCAAACTAGGAGATGGGATTCGAATAGAGGGGAATAAAGGGGAAAAATAGAACAAAACCAGCTTTTTTCCCAATACCTCAAGAAATTACCGGTAGATATTGTGGAAAGATATGTGATAGATATAATATACATCCAGTTTTTCCTTTCATTATCCCAAGGCGTGTATGTAAATGACGTCCCAGCTTCACTTTCCTCTCAGTGCTCGTGATTACTGCAACGAAAACGGAGGGAAGGTAATGCTAGGCGTAGGAGGGCGAGGCAGAGGCGTGTCGTAAGGGGAAACCGAATCTTTGAGTCGAAGCCCAGAGGTATTTAAATAGGTCGCCTCCCACCACTGCGCCTGAGTGGGAGGAGAGGAAAAAATAGAAATAGAAAGAGAGAGGGAAAGAGAGACGTGATAGACTGAATCTTCAACATCCTGGAAATAGAAAGAGAGAGGGAGAGAGAGACGTGATAGACTGAATCTTCAACATCCTGGGCGAGGGACGAGGGAAGAGAGACGAGGATCTTTCTGACTAGCAATGGTTCCTAGTGTCTCATCCTTTCCGAACTCCTGAATGCATTATTGATGGAATCCTGAGACACCGCCACGTCATGTTTCGGCACGAAATTCAATAAACTTTGATGCACCAGATAGGAAAATATGCTGAGCTAGACTACTTAGGAGGAGTGACTGTGTTTGTGTGTGTGTTTGTGTGTGTGTGTGTGTGTGTGTGTGTGTGTGTGTGTGTGTGTGTGTGTGTGTGTGTGTGTGTGTGTGTGTGTGTCTGTGTCGTTAACTGCAAACAAGATGAGGATGAGATGATGCTGAAAGAAGGGATTTCGAGGGTACGTATTTCAGAGAGGATTATGGATAAGAAGGACGTTATGTACTAGACAGGGAAAAACGTCTTTACTGAAGCTGCTGAGACCTTAAGTGACTGTCTTTGTTGTTATGTCAGTAAGAAAACATGATGCGACTCAGGTTAGCGGGAATTTCTCTTTTTAAGGTATGTTAGGAAGGAATTCAGGTCAGCGGATGTGATTCAGGAAACTTTAAGCAAATTGGGAAACAGAAAAAGTCAACGAGGAAAAAATGCGAACCGTGAGACCTTGCAGAAGAAAAATGAGAGAAAGAACCGGAGGGAAGCGAGGACTAGGGAATGAAAGGGAGGGAGAGAAAGTGAATTTAGATACTCAATAATCAAGAATAAATATGATAGCTTATCTTGCTGTTTGAAAAGGTGATTGTCAATAAGCTCTTGGTTTTTTTTCTTAAACTAATACACCTGCGTCTCGGAATGATCCTTTAAATACCTATAACACACCTTCCATTGACGTAGACTTCATTAGTGACACACTCAGGTGACACAGGTACTTCAAAACCTAATACCTTTCTGAGCAAACATCTTTCTTTCAGTACAGGTAGCTTAAGCCTCTCAGGGAAGGCGAAGGTAGAAGCAGGATGTCGCTTTATCAAACTTCCCTGTTCTTCCGCGACACGAGCATCACCCTGACACAGCCAACAGCCTCCCCCTCACCCTCACCTCCTCACCCCCCCTCACCCCTTCCTCCTTACCTGTGTAGACTCACCTTGATGACTCTCTGATGGAACGTACCTTTTTTTATACCTTGAAACTATTTTTTTTCTCTCTCTCCGTCTCTCCCTCTCTCTTGCATAAAATTCTCGTGTTTCAATATTCCCTACAACCCTACATCTATTTTTTTTTTCCCGTCCCTCACATCCATTTTTTTTTCTTTTTCTTCTATATATATGTAAGCGGTTCCGTCCTCTTCCCCTTCTACCTCAATTAAGTTCCCTTCGGACCCTCTGTCTCCCCACAATACACACTTAAATAGCCCTTTTGGTGCGATGCGCTCGACCGGAAAGCAGAATTATCCCTCTGGCTTCGTAACTTACTACCTGTCTTTCACCTAAACGGCCTAAATTCTGTCTTAAATTATCGGAGGACGGCGGTAATGACCTCATCCGAGTTTTCTTTTTAAGGCCAATAAAACGGACAGGGGAGATTCTATCGCTGCGTTTGTGTTTTACGATGTTTTTTGGCGCAGTGAAGCGATTCGGTGAGACTTTCCTGGTTCTTTCATGCTCAGAAGAGGCAGCTGCAACGGTGCTTAAGTCTGGTCTCGTCAGTGGTATTAGTAAATTAATTTCAGCAAGTTACGAGAGGAGGAAGAGATCGTCCCCCAAACCTTTGCCGGTACAACAAACACACCAATGATTATCCCTTTGTTTATTTACTTGGTTATGTCATTTCCGCCCTAACTCAGAAGCCTTAGATCAGCATTGGCTCTTTTATGGCTTGCGCGGGGCTTCGGCAGCGTCTGTGGAAAATCTACCTTGATTACATGCCATGCTTGGATGCAGACGATGCTCCACCGCTCTCGTACTCCCACTGGCTGGACGAGCGAAGTGGCGCTGCTTAACTTGTCATAAATCATTTAAACTCATAACATCAGTAGTAGTAGTAGTAGTAGTAGTAATAGTAATAGTAGTAGTAGTAGTAGTAGTAGTAGTAGTAGTAGTAGTAGTAGTAGTAGTAGTAGTAGTAGTAGTAGTAGTAGTAGTAGTAGTAGTAGTAGTAATAATAGTAGTAGTAGTAATAATAGTAGTAGTAAGTCCTCATCACCACTGTCTTGGAAATGAATGAGCTTCGTGAGGTCCAGAGCCAAATCTCCGGCCGGACAAAAGTTATGGTTCAGGGAAAGTGAGTGAGAGAGATAGACTGAGACCGTGCCACTTGAAATTATTGCTTTGGACGCATGCGCGGTGCCATTTCCGACTGCTGACCAACCATAAACCGTGGCTTTGTGTCGGCTTCCTTTAGGCTTAGTTAGAGTTAGGCACAAATCGCCTGGAATCATGCCCACGTCTAGACTCTGGACGCCTCCTTCCAGACTCCTCCTGGAAGACTTTTAAAGAAATTTGTCCCCGAGCCAGACTCCATTGTGTGTCTGGAAGCAAGTTTTCGTCACTCCTGCTTGTGTGTGTCCCCGATTTTCCGCACTACTGTATATGCTGCAGTAAACCCGCCTCATTGCATCCCTGAAGCTGTACGTGACTAGGTTATGTGTCGCAGGAATGTGTGAATGAATGTAGTTACCTTGAGGAGACAGTTTGAAGGTCGTGTATATTGCGTCAGATTAATGTGTAGTCAAGAGGAGATGGAGGACTGGTTTTCACTGCTTCTCACAACCATTAATGTCAAGACTAATGAAGGAGTGAGCTTAAGGGGAGTCCACATCACAAGGGAAATCACGATGAGAGTAACCTGCACCTCCCTAGGGATTTGTGGTGTGTGTGTGTGTGTGTGTGTGTGTGTGTGTGTGTGTGTGTGTGTGTGTGTGTGTGTGTGTGTGTGTGTGTGTGTGTGTGTACGATGTTGAACTCCTTAGTGACGAGTTTTTTTTAATGAATGGGGTTCAATTATCTTTCCTTTTCATCCTCATTTCTTTTCTTCCTTTTCTTTTTAGCATTTCATCCCTTTTGTCCCTCACTTTCTTTCCTTTACTCTCACTTTTATGTACTAGAGTGCTGTATATTTATAGCTCAAAATTTCATTCCTCTATTTATTATTTAGTATTTATGGCAGTTTCCAGGTAACAGTTAAATCTCACGCTATGGGAGATATTTTAAAGCTAAACCGGTTTGCGAAAATAGAAGTGTATAGTTGTTTTTTTCTCCTTTCGTGTTCGCATCTATAGAAATCATGTACAAGTTGAGGAGAAAACCCAGGACGTCGATAACCAGATGGAGCTCACCAGATCGTACTGTTTGCGTGTGTGTTTGTGTGTCTGTCAGCAGGTCTCCGCGTAGAGCTGTGGGCTGCGACGCATTTTCAACCAACGATGCTTTTCACGTACACGAACCAGACTCCTTTTTTCTCGTGTGTGCGTGTGTGTGTGTTTGTGTGTATTTGTTTGATCCCCAGTTTATCCACGAGTCACAGAGAAGTAAGTATTGCAGAGTAAAGGTTATCAGAGCACGGAATCGTTATTATCTTGACGTTCTATGCTACGAAAAAGTGTCTTGTTTTTGTGTCCTGGCATTGAGCTTGACGTCTGCAGCTCCAGCCTTCCCCTCCACCTTCAGACTCCCTCATAAGTGTTCCTCATACTAGTGTCTCTTCCTACAGCTTCGACGACAGCAGCAGCCTCAGTTCCGGGGTGAGCGACACTCTGAACGAGATGTCTGCCGAGGATATGCTGTCCACCTCCCTCTCCTCAGACCATCCCGCCTACCCGAAGGTGAGTACCCTACCCTTACCCGCGACCTGCTTTGTTATTACCAGTACTAAGGCATCAACCATCACCACCAACACCCATACACACTCGTCATCCAAATATCCACTACCTATACATTCACCCACACAGTCAAACACCAACTAATTGCTCGATTTTTTAAGTCTAAAAATAACTTATTCTTTCAACCTCTCCACTGTTTTTTGTTTTTTACTAGAGCGGCATCTTCGGACTATTCCTGTGTGTTAAGTCATTTAACACACACACAGCACCACCATAGCAGCGTTACAAGTCACCAAACACACACACAGCAGTAACAGACTCAATGTACTCTCCCTCCACGTGACAGTCTGTCGTCTGCCGCCGTTAAAGTGGACAGCAACATTGTGGTCGCGGATGTAAATGCCTTCCATCGATTTATCAGGCATCGTTCCCACTTGTTTGCCTTTTGAATGTACCGAAGCCGACAGGGACAAAACGTTCCCTCAATGTGAGAGAGAGAGAGAGAGAGAGAGAGAGAGAGAGAGAGAGAGAGAGAGAGAGAGAGAGAGAGAGAGAGAGAGAGAGAGAGAGAGAGAGAGAGAGAGAGAGAGAGAGAGAGCGGACCTTCTTTTCCATATCTTTCTGAGTGCGTGTTTTGGTGTCCAGCTGTTGAAGTTCCTCCCAGTAAGTTTTATGTCTGTGCTGTCAGACGTCTGGATTATACATCCCTCAACAAGTGAACAAGTGTATAATGGCATGAGAGTCGAGTGGCAGCCAGGAGTGAGATGCATGTTGTAGTCTGTCCATACCACGTTGTGTTAATAGGTTTGTGGCCCGTTTCCAGTTGTGGGTTTGAAATATATGTCACTGCGTCATTTGTCACGGAAACAATATATTGAACTGTCTCTCGTATTTCAACATCAATTTGCTATGAGAATGTTAACTTTTGCTATTAATACGATATTGTTTTTCCTGGCAATGCTATGTTAAGTCGTTATTAAACAAGCAACACTCATATTTAATCATGTACTTAATTTGTTTTGTTAAGATTGCCAAATACACGTTGTTGGAGAAACCCGGTGCAGAGGATGCTCGATTTTCTCTCTCCCTCTCTCTGTATATTGGATTATTGGATTATCACGGGTTTATGGGTCTACCTTTTCCTCACCTGTTCCTGTTCCCTTCGTATTGGGTAGTGGTGGTGGTGGTGGTGGTGGTGGGGGGTGGAGGAGGAAGGTGTGCAAAAATGGATACCGATCAGTATCTTGCATTGGAGAGCGAACACCTGTTTCACGTTAACGGCGGATTTACAGAAAGGTTACAGGCTTCAAGGTTTAGGTGGATGGAACTTAGGGTACAGACTCATGATCACTAGGGAAGTTGTAAAGTTGTTGTAGTGTCTTAAAAACTTGAACATGAAGCACCAGCCAGCCTCAGCCTCACTTTCAACACCTAACATTACAGATCCAGCCAACCAGCCTTACTTGACATGCACATATCAGGTTTAATTTGATCAATGAATAAAAACACTTTATACATTTCATAGTCAGTCCACTGTGTCAGAACCCATGAGGCTGTTGACATCAAGGTAGTTGACTAATTAATATTCCTATCACGTGAAGGTTGAATTTTTATCATTATTAGTTAGTGTTACTGTGTGGTCTGTGCCTACGAATTAATTTTGATATTGAATTATGTTACAGAGCCGTAGCATGAAGGAGGTTGGGCTGAAGCTGCCCGTGGGTCTGAGTGGGTCACCATCCCGCAAGGTGGCCATGGGTGTGGATCCTTCAGGCATGTACAAAGTGGTGTCCAGCAGAGCTCATGTGAAGAAGACGGAAAGCTCCCAGCAGACCGACAACAGTGCCTTCAAGTGAGTTGCAGCTGGTGTGAGTTGTATTAAGAGCTGGAATTTGTCACGTAATCTCTAACCACTAATGCCATACATATATACTTGGGTGAAAAGCCTTGCAAACTAATCAAGCTGAAACTTGCATAGCATTAGGTACAAACATTGCCATTGACTCAGCAGATTTACACTTGTTGGGCATTGGGGTTTGCCTTTATTGAACCTGATCACCACAGCATGTGGAAAGATCATTAATACACCTTAGCACATGTATGCAATACTATGTTGTAACGATTGTGAAATGCTGAAGCTACCTTTTACATCTCACAATCCTTACATACATAATCTTGCATGGAACATAATTATGAACAATAACAACTTTTTCAGACAAATATCAAATACACAATGGAAAAAATACGTAGAGAATGGTAAGGGAAGCTTGGAGCGTTCAGCCAGAGAGCTGCAGAGAGGTATGGACCCATCAAGTGGAAGCTCCAGGAAGATGGATCACAAGAAATCAAACCTCGGGTCACCCCAGTCTGGCGTCCCAGGCGGTCCACCGCTCTGTAGTGGTTCAGGTCCATCGGGCTCTGGTTCTGCAGGATCTAGGAAGATAGAAAAGAAGGGAACCAGTGGAGAAAAGAAAAGAGATGGAGAAAGAAGTAGCAGAGACAGAGGAGTAGGAGGTTTGAGTACTCAGCTTAATGGAGACTCGAAAAAATTGCAAAACCCCAAGACCGCTCCAAGCCACTTTGGATACAATGGCAAGAGAACCACCAGCTCTGGAAGTGTAGCCAGCACTGGAAGCACCAAGGGAAGCAAAGGAATCAAAGAAGACTGTGCAGGAGGCAGCTCATCTCACCATGAAAGTTCTAGTCATAGTTTAGAGAGGCCAAGAACCAAATTGAAGGTATCTGGAGGCACACAGACCACTAGTGACCTTCATTACATGTCTAGCGGTGTTCATAGTGATGGGGAATACTCTTCAGGATCACTCGGCAGGAAGTATCAGCTCAAATCATACTCCCTCAATGGACCCGTTGCAGCCCAGTTGTCCCAGAGTGTCCGGGAAAGAATCATGCAGTCTCCGTACGGGAAGGTTCACGTCGGGGAATATGGTCAATATTCTTCCCCGTACTACAGAGAGAGAAGTCCTCGCATTAAGCCCACCGACGGCTCGTTAAGTGATTCTCCGTATTCCAATTATGCTGAGCTGCAGTACAGTGGGAGTCCCTACAGTAGTCCTTACTCCTGGGTGTCCAGAAGCAACTATGCCGGCTCAGTGGCATCTGCTCCCACAAGGTAAGTACGTCACAGCATGTTGCTTCAGTGTGATTTCTCTGCACTTTTTCTTGTTCACTGGAAGCATACTCTTGCTGGCTTAAAAGTGTTGTCATATTCAGTAAGCCACTTTTTGCCTTTTATATGAAAACTGCACACACACTTCACCTCTGCAACATTGATTGTGATTATTATTCAGAACATCACTTGATTTTTGTGTGTGAGTAGCCCAAGGTGATTCAGCTTCTCTGCTTCCTTAAATCAAACCAGACCACTGGGTGGCAGTCTGACAGAAGCAGAGAGTATGGAGAGCATAAGCTCTAGTGCCTCGAGTATAGCTGCACAGATCCAGCACGCTCGGGCCACCAGCCTCACCCAGGCCCGCCTCATGATGCACCAGCGAGAACTCTCCTCCTCACCCTCCCCTAGACTTGCTCGCTCCAATAGTGTTAGGTAATCAAATATTTTATTTTGCAATGATTCCTTCCTTTTTCTTCATCCCATTAATGCCTACTTCTATAATGCGTCTTTTTATGTGCTATTGTGTATGTATACAGAATGTGTATTTTTATATTTTGTTGAATTTAACCATATGCTACACTGGCTCCAAGAGCATCAGCTTTGTCATTGATTAATAGTTTGTATATAGTTTTTTGCATACAAAACTTGATTTGGAATGTACGCGCGCAAGTACAGACTGAAAAATTCTTGTTATCTACATATACAAATGCAATGAGCATTTAGAAAACTTTATTTGATATGGCATAAACATGCATTGAATTTCTGGTGATGTTTTATCAACTTAAAAAGTGTTCAAGTTGCCATGACATTTAGTGTTGTGCATTTATTCACCTGGTGTTGACACTGAAAGGTATGCAAGGTGGTGGAAGAAATGAGGCGGTCTCTGCCGTGTGTAGTGTTGAGACTAATGTTATTGCACATCAAGGATGTGTTCATCTCATGAAGTGTCACATGTATTTGTAAAAGTTACACAACAGGTGAATAATGGTAATGGCTTCATTTTATATGATTTTGTGCCAAATTGACGTGATTGTTTAAATCCAAAGTATTGAAGACCTACTCAGATTGGCACTAAGAGTTTACACAAGAATTATGGTTATCAATTTTGTTCAATTATTGAAACTAAAGCTTGCAGTAAAGGCTGTTTATTTATTCATTATTTCATTTTCACTTTCTGCAAATTGAACACACTCAGTCATGGTGGTATGAACTTTAAAGAGAAGAATGTTTGTGAATCAACTAACCATGAATATGTACGTTATTGTGAACCACAGCATGACTAAGTCACCAACAAAGACTAAATCGTGTCAGTGCTGTGTATGATATTAATCTTGCCAAGAGGAATGATCAATTTGCATGACGATAATAAGCAGACATTTCAAAAGTGTACCATCAACACCACCACCATTAACCAACCTTTGTGCCCTTCACAGCCATCTTATTGAACGGACCTTCCCTAGGTATGGTTTACCTCTGCTTCCCTAGATCACTAGTAGTGTTGTGGCTGTACACACACCACCACGAAGGAGGCACTCACTCAGAAATGCATTTGTTTTTTTCTCTTGTACTGTTTAATAATAACTTTCTGTAATTATTGATAGCTTAGTCACAAGTTAAGTGTGAGCAGTAAAACAAGATATAAATGCACTTCTGATTGGATGTGTCCTTGGCAGGTTAGCCTCTATAGGTCTTGTCATGTTGTGTCTCACAGCATCACCTGTGTGTGTGTGTGTGTGTGTGTGTGTGTGTGTGTGTGTGTGTGTGTGTGTGTGTGTGTGTGTGTGTGTGTGTGTGTGTGTGCGTGCGTGCGTGCGTGCGTGTGTGTGTGTGTGTGTGTGTGTGTGTGTGTGTGTGTGTGTGTGTGTGTGCAGAATATTGCAGTTGATTTTGTCAACAGTGTTGTACAGGATTCAGGATAATACCTTTGTATATATTAGCCCATTATTGTGTAGGAAGACTTTTTGTTTTGATCTTAAGGTAAAAGAAGAAAGGTAAGCCAAGACGCGTTGCTGCCAGACTGATCATCAAGCTTCATTAAGCATGGCTTGTCAATTACTGCCTTTCAACAAACATAAAGCTTGCTTTGCTTAATTACATGTGATTATATTTATCTCTCCACAGCAGTGAATCATTAATGTATTAATTTTGATATATAAGTGAATATTAGTTATATTTTGAATTTTTGTTTTTTCATAAGAAATGCACCATTGGCAAGATTTTTTTTCCAGTAATTTGATCAGTCAATACTGAATACATTTTTGTTAATGAATGTAGTTTTAATGTGTAAATTATTTCAAAGTCTTGATCATTTGTATCATACCAAAGATTTAATTTGTAATAACTGTTTGTAATGTTTTTCAATTAAATAATGTGAGTGTTCTCACCTCAGATCCACAAAATCTGAGAAGCTGTACAGCAGCAATTGTCGTGAGGTGTACCACGCGTCGCAGCCCACCAGCCCCACACCTCCGGGGGGCGCCAGGCTGCCTATCTCTCCCCTCAACACTGTCAGAGGATCACCTTACTACTCCACAGTCATTCCAAGAATCTCCAAAGATGATGAGTGTAAGTGTGTGGGTGTACAAGTCTTGAACACAAACATTAATGATGTATAGATTTATTAATTTGAAAATGTTAATTTATTTTACATTTTAAACTTCATTCCAAGAAATGTTGTTCCTTTCCGCAGGTCATGGCTCTTCGTTGTCCCTTGTGTCGTCATCATCATCGCTATACAGTTCACAGGAAGAGAAACAAGCTGCTGAGATCAGGAAGCTTCGTAAGGACTTGGGTGAAGCTCAAGACAAAGTTGGAACACTCACCAACCAACTGACAACCAATGTAAGTTTTATATTCTGATGTTGGATGATGGGCATAACTTGTTTTATAATTAACTGCTTGTCAGTATGTGTTGAATGGATTGTAGTCAGTTACAGTTACAGGTTCAAATTGGTATGCCATCACAAGTGTTTTAGTTCGTGCAGGAAGTGGTTATAATGATCATGGTGAATCACAAAACATATTAATAATCTGTTCCAGGCACACATGGTTGCTGCCTTTGAACAATCCTTGACCAACATGACCAACAGACTCCAGCAGCTCACGGCTTCCTCTGAACAGAAGGTTGGAAACATTGCTAACTCGCGCAATGGATTATTTACTATAAGTTGATTTATATATTTTATTTTATATATTTATATATTATATTATTACGTGTGCATAAAGTGTAGAAATATGATTATGTGAATCAAGGAAAGAAGGAAATCATACAAATATATTAGATGAATTGAGAACTATGGGAATAAATTATGGTTTAGGTTGTGATGAATGTTTACTTACGTACATAACATCATTTCAGGACTCGGAAGTGATGGAACTTCGGAAAACCATTGAAGCTCTTCGTCAACAGAGTGTAGATGCCGGGCTCACAGTGGCCTGCCTGCAAAGTACGTCCCCTGACTGCCACCACCACCACCATCACCACCACCACCTCCACTCCACCCCTTCCCCCACCAGGCACCACCATCCCCAGCACCCTCCCAACATAGCCTCCTGTTCTGTGCTCAATGTTACCACCGGCAGTCGGTCCAACTCACCCGAGAAACCCTCTCATGATGTTGCACGCAGACACACTTTTACGGGCAATTGTAAAGACCTTGTAGTGTGTGAATTCACTGAAGCTGGTGAGACTTAATCATGTTTTGACAAGCAAGCAAGCAAGCAAGCAAGCAAACAGGCACTCTCCTCCTTACTTCTTAAGCTGAAGCTGATGTACTTTGGCAAAACATAATCATTGTAGCCTCAGGAATCTCAAGGAAAATCATCTGCTTGTTGAATCAGCAACACTGAGCATCCTTGTTGGAGAGTTGTCAGGCATGGGTGACAGTAGTCTGTGGGGCATCTCATCTCCCTCTCTTCCCTCCCCTTGAGTCCTCCCTTCCGTCTACATAAAGACTTAATTCTTGTATGCTTTATGTTACATCCTTGTTTTGTGTTGCTATGCGTTTTTAATAAGTTTGCTTTGTTTCACTTGCCTTTTGCTTAAGTATTTTAAGTATTGTAAGAAGTTTAGTGCTTGCTGGTAGGATTAACTTTGTTTCTACTAATGTATGTCAGTCGTACAATACTTGATGGCTTTTGTATATATGAGAAGTGATAACATACAGTTGTGCATGTTTGTTTGTGCAGTTAGTGACACTTGCAATGTAACTTAAGTAAAGACACTTCCAATTGCCTGAAAGAATTATCATAGAAAACTTAGATTGAAAACTGTATGTAATTCAAATGAATTATTATTACTAATATTGATATTTGAACAAACTAAATGCTAGATATTGCCAAGTTTTGTGACATCATGCATTTGAATAGCAAGATATTCAATTTAGAATTATCACTAAAAATAGTGCCAATTCCTCTTTATTTTTGTTCATAGTCAACTAATAACTCCGTGAAAACATTAAATACTCTCATTTAGTCTGCTGCTTACCACTATTTTGGTTTTCCCTGATTTGGCTTTATTATTTTTGTTATTAAAAAAACAGAACTCTCGGGTGATGTAATACCATACCTTAGTTTCTTACATTTTGTTTTTATTGTGTGTTTAGGCGGGAAGCTGGTGCGAGGGACGTCTGTTGAATCCGTGTCCAGCATCTCGTCGGCGTGTTCTGCTGCTTCCCACACCTCCAACCATGACAAGAGTGACGGCTCAAAGTCAGGGAAGAAGAAAGGATGGGTGAGTCTTGACCTGGAACATAAATACCTTCTCATGCATAGTTATAAGTTAATACTGATTATTTGTTGCTTATATATGTTGGAATATTAATTAATCTTTTGTTTTTCCTTGCCCTGCAGCTTCGTAATTCATTCAGCAAAGCATTCTCACGTGGACACAAGAAGAGCAAGCATGGGATGTCAGGTGGGTCGGTGTCAGACATTGAAGGTTATGAGAGAGGAGAATCATCAGCCCCTTCATCACCTCAGCTCCAACGTGCTAACGGAGACTCTATTGATGCTGATTGTGAGTCCACTTCCAGGTGAGTGTGTTATGTGTTGTGTGTTGGCAGGATGACTGGCCTCACAAGCTACTCATTCATGCTGCTTTTCAAGAATTATAAATGTATTTTTGTTATTATTCATGACTGTGTATGTACAGTCCCCTGGAATCCTTACGAGGCTCTCCCTAGCCTTAACACTGATCGCAGGGAGAGTATACCAGGCTCTTCCTAACCAAAATACCGAATCAGGCGAGGTAAGAGGAAATGAGCTTTGCCCCAAGAGGCCATAACTCCGCCCATAACTCCGCGGCTGTAGCTCCGCCCTCACGTTCATCTTTCTGTCAGTGACTCGGTAGATTAACCTCGATATATGGATATATCGATGTATCGTTACAGATTTTTAAAAAATATAACGGCTTTTATACACTATAAACACCATTATAATTTAATAACAGCATTATTACGTGTGAATTAGTATGTGAAAATATAGTAGAAGCAATGAAATAAATAAATAATAATGCTTTATCGAGGTAAGAGGAAATGAGCTTTGCCCTCAAGAGGCCATAACTCCGCCCATTCAAGAGGCTGTAGCTCCACCCTCACGTTCATCTTTCTGTCAGTGACTGTCAGTGACATTGAGCAAAAGAGAGAGAGAGAGAGAGAGAGAGAGAGAGAGAGAGAGAGAGAGAGAGAGAGAGAGAGAGAGAGAGAGAGAGAGAGAGAGAGAGAGAGAGAGAGATTAAAGAAGTAAGAGGAAAACTGTTAGCATCAAAAGTAAATTCACTAATATGTTTTATGTATCGACACACACACACACACACACACACACACACACACACACACACACACACACACACACACACACACACACACACACACACACATCTATTTGTATATTTAAATTATGTCTTATAAGTTTATTTCTATTCACCTTTTAAATACAAATAAATGTTAGAATTATTGAGAGAGAGAGAGAGAGAGAGAGAGAGAGAGAGAGAGAGAGAGAGAGAGAGAGAGAGAGAGAGAGAGAGAGTGTGTGTGGAGGATTATTTGAGGATTAAGATGAAGGACAGATCCCATGAAAAAGGAGGTTGACATATGTCGCCTGATTCGGTATTTTGGTTAGGAAGAGCCTGGTACACTCTCCCTGCGATCAGTGTGAAGGTTAGGGAGAGCCTCGTAAGGATTCCAGGGGACTGTACATTAATATGGCAGTACAGACAAGTTTCTACGTACATAAGCTCCAGTACCTTATATACCCACATACAGTATTACATTAACAGATATTACTATGTACATTGCTCTATAAACTCTACAACTTTTTTGATGCCTGTATTTCTATTCCAGCTTATGTAAAGAACCGAGGAAAGAAGAGGACGTTGAGATCCTGAAGTACCAGCTGCAGGAGAAGGACATGGTGCTCACAGACATCCGCCTTGAAGCCCTGACCTCAGCGCACCAACTGGAATCATTGAAGGAAACTCTAAGCAAGATGAGATCAGAAATGGTGTGCTTAAAACAAGACAATGATAGATTACACAGACTCATGTCATCCAAATCGTTAAACTCCTCCCAAAGTTCATTACCAGTGTCTGATTCCATAGAGCAGAGACTGAGCCTGGGTGAAGAAGTGACTATGCCGGACGCCACTGATGTGATTCTTATTGACCCGAGTGATAAAGACGGAAAGAGGGTTAGTATTACTGTGTACATGGGCTGCCACGGTGACTTTGATAAATACATCAACCCTGTGGATGGTCTGCAGGGGAGTGAGTGTGTCATAGGTGCTATTTCAGTAAGTGGCAAGACCAAGTGGGACATGTTAGACAATCTGGTGAAGAGAATTTTCAAGGAGTACATTTTGAGAGTGGATCCGGTGTCAAACTTAGGGCTGAGTGCAGACTCCATCCTGTCCTACCACATCGGTGAGATCTCCCGCGGCCGCCACCCTGAATCCCCGGAACTCTTGCCTTATGGATACTTGGTTGGAGAGGTGATGGCTATTAAGCTGAGTCTGAAGGGAGCTAATATTAACCATGTTGATGCCTTGGCCTTTGAAACCATGATCCCCAAGTCAATAGTGCAGCGGTATGTGTCACTCCTCACTGAGCACCGCAGAATCATCCTTTGTGGACCGTCAGGGACTGGCAAGACTTACTTGGCACAGAAGTTGGCGGAGTACTTGGTGACGCGCATGGAGAAGGATCCAACGCCGGGATATATTGCAACATTCAAGTAAGTATTGCTTCACTAAGGATAATGTTCTCAACTGTGGATTTCGTGGTTCATCGTGAGAATATTTTTTATTTATTTATTTATTTTTGTTATACATTTTTGACATAGACATGTATTTATTTTTTTATGAAAATTTTAGCACCTTGGAATTTTATGAATATTGTTACAAAGAGGTTTTCGGGCATTCTGAACACGAATTTGGACACAGTTTTCTGATTACTAGAATTTCTAAACCTATTTTACCCTTCAATCCTTAATAAAACCAATGTCAATTAACACAGTACAACATACAAGGATCATTTACCTTCCCAATCTTAATTATACCTTCAATACAACATTTTTATAAGCTTAGGATATTTCTTAACATTATATTATCTTTCCAGTGTTGATCATAAGACTGGCAAGGACCTCGGTGCATACTTATCCCACATCAGCGACCAGTGTGAGAACAACAGCGCTGACCTTCCCCTCGTCATCATACTAGACAACCTGCACCACGCCGGGGCCTTGACTGATGTGTTCAACGGCTTCTTGAGTGCCAAGTACACCCAGTGCCCGTACATCATTGGCACCATGAACCAAACCACCTCCTGTTCCACCACAAACCTGCAGCTGCATCACAACTTCAGGTGTGTAATGTGGTGGTGTTGTTACAGTTGTGTTGTAATATATTGTTTACTGATGCAATACTTTCATTATGAGTTTTTGAAGTTTTGTTTTACTGCAGGACTTGTAGTTGATTCTGGTTTCCTTTTGTCATTCTTTTAAATACATTGTCCTGTCATAGACCAAGAAAAACAAATAAATTAAACTAAATACTACATTGAAAAACATATAGTCAAAGTTCCTCATCCTTCCTTAACCCATAAATCAAAAAAATCCTGAATGAAAGCTAACCACACACTTTTCACATGCAAAGAACAGTTTAATATTCCATCATTATACACTTTAACCATTGCCTTTTAAGTTGTTACTATTGTGTTACTATTCCTTCAGGTGGGTCTTGATGGCCAACCACATGGAGCCGGTGAAGGGCCTGGTGGGGCGTGTGGCTCGTCGCCGCCTCACCCAGGTGGAGGTGGAGGCCGGCTCACGCTTGCCCCGCCTACAACAGGTCCTGGACTGGCTGCCACGCTGCTGGAGTCATATCAATAAATTCCTGGAGACGCATTCCTCCTCAGATGTCACTATTGGTAAGGGTTTGCAATCTTATACTTATATTTATTTCATATATATTAATTTTACATCTATTATATTTGTTGTGTAAGAGTTTTTCAAGTACAAAACATGATATAATGGTGTTTGTATGACTTATAATGACTCTAATTGTGGTTTGTGTTGCAGGTCCTCGCCTCTTCCTGTCCTGCCCTGGTTCACTGGAAGGTTCACAGGTTTGGTTCACTGACTTATGGAATTACTCCTTGGTGCCATACCTTGTGGAGGCCGTCAGGGAAGGACTTCAACTCTATGGCAAAAGATCGACTTGGGAGGTATGTAAGACTAAGGTAATGACAAACGCTGAATATATTTATGTAGTTATTTATTGATTTTATTTTTTATTTTTTTTATTTCTTCACTTAAAATACAAAAACAGTGTCCTTATATGAGAGTTGAAGTGTTTAATTAGTGCCATTCTTGATGTTAATACCCTTCCCCTTTCCCCCTTCCCCCAGGACCCAACCACCTGGATCACAGAGACCTACCCATGGCCCCCAAGCAGCCATGCAGGACCTCAAGCCTTACTGTCTCTGCGTCCTGAAGATGTGGGTTATGACACTCTGGCGGCCACGGTCTCCTCCACCACCCAGGACAAGTTTAAGAATGACAACCAGGGAGAGAATGATCCACTAGTGAGTATCAGGAATTATAGAATGTGTAATGTATTTGTATATGAATTCAATGTAACAGATAAGAGGCAAGTCCATCCTGCCTCTATAAAGCCTACTGGTGCTAACGGTTTGTGATATAGAAAGATAAATAAATAAATAAACTTGGGTTGAGTCTGAGTTGAATGTACTAATGGTATCTCTATCCATGTACCTTTTCAGCTGAGCATGTTGATGAGATTACAAGAAGCTGCAAACTACTCCAGTCCACAGCAGGATTCAGACACAGCTTCCATAGAGAACATGGAGAACCCGTTAGAGTCTACCATCTAAGAACTCTAATGCTGCCTTTCTCTCACTTAAGTGGTTGAGTAATGCCACAGGAAACGTTGAAACTAAGAGGAATGAAGGCAGGAGTTCACGTCAGAGGACAAGAGGATATAGATTGTGTTTGACAGTGTAATGGTGTGAGTGCAGAGGCTTGAGGCAAGACGGGTACGATGGGGTCTAGTCAGTCATGTGGTTCTGATGAAATGGTTGGATAAAAGTATAATTTGTGTTGAGTTCTTAGGGAGACTTTCATCAGATCTTCATAAATAGAAATACTAAGTGATCATACATTGCTCTTTTCATACTACAGCATAAACATTTCTGAAATAGATACTATAAAACTTTGGAAGTGAAGAAGAGACATGTTTCTACTATTTTCTAGATAAAATAGCCAGCATTTGCTACTCCTGTTGATTCGCATTGGGTCTACAGAGAGCATGGCATGGTTCCTAATCTGTACATTGATGGCATCTGTGTGTGGTGGCAAGGGATCATGAGCTCAATATGACATTATAAAGAAGCTCATTTTCCTCCATCAGTTTATAATCATTCATTACTTTAAGTATACTTTATAAACATTATTTTGAATGGCTGGTGTTTGTGTTGTGTGTACAGTAAGATGTTCTTGGAGACGTGTTCTTTTAGCATTCAGATTGCAGAGATCTATACATTGTAACACATGGTGCACAAATATAATGGATGCGGAGGAATAGAACTTCCAGGTTCAAGTTCTTCCAGTTTAGTTTGATATGTATATATTTATGAATGGGTGACGTGGCTGAAAGCTTTAATGGGGTTCACTGAATGTGTTAGATTGATGTGTTTTGTTGCTTTGAAGTTCTTGGTGTCAAGTGTTGAGCAGCAGACCCCAACAGGTGCTCCTTGAAGGGATATCGCACCGTGTGTGTGTGTGTGTGTGTGTGTGTTGAGTTAAACCAAAGCCAAGCTTTCCAGTGTCCTTAGCTTAAGTGCCTGAGAGCTAAGAGGACACCATCCCTTTAAAGCATCTTTGTATTCTTTTATTTAATTCTCAACATTTTGGACACACAAGTTTTTGAATTTATAGCTTGAACATTTTACTCTTCCTGCCCAGAGTTGCCAAATTCTATATTGCTACTGACTTTATATATTTTTTCTTTAATATTGTAAATAATGTACATAATTATGAAATAGAAAAATACTTACTATTGGGTGGTATAAGTGTGTAATGTTCCATTATTCAAGTGTGAATGGTCAGTGTGGATAGAATGAGAAATACTTCACCTCAAGATTGTGTGAAAAACTTGTGATAAAATGAAGCAGCAGCAATGTGACGGTCAGCTTGGACTCCATGGAATTATATTGATGCATTATATGGGCGTTGATGTCACAGTGACTCTGATGGTGTTTAATTATTCAGGCTACATCTGTAATTTTGGTAGATTTACAAAAGTGAAGCTGTTCCCTTATTTCCATTTTTATACAGAAATTGGCATTTTTACAATGCATTTCCTTTGAAATATACTTGAGTGTTCTTTCACCCATTGTTGATATACAACTGTTTTCATTATACATACAACTAACGATGGAGAGAGTAATCAATGGAATGACCTAACGTGTTGGTGTGAGATTGTTGAGGTGGATGTGCAATGTTGTGTGATAGATGACCTAACTAGTTAATGATTGGATCTGAGTAATTGACTTGAGGTTGTTCGCTTCAATAAAATGATGAGGACAGGTAAGTTGTATTAGTTGGCTTGTAAACTATAAGATGATAATGATTGTTGAAGGTGTTTAAGATTTTGAAATGGAAGGCAGAATGTTTGTAAGGAATGAAGCAGAAAGCATTGAATGAGATGAAAGAAAAGTTTATATTAGAAGTGAAGTATGTAATGGTGGTGACGTGGTGGGCTGTTGTCAGGTAATCAAGACTGATGATTGAACATTGAACATGCTTCTCATATAATAGAAAAAACGTACTGTGACCTAATACAAAAAGGTGTCTGCATGGGAGAAAGTAAAGAAGACAGACACATATATAAAATGTATTGATTACTGAAAAAGCATTGACTAGCTCTCGTTAACCCTAACATAACTACATGGTTCATAGTTATCTGGTTCGGGAGGGTCATCTAATAAGTTTGTTTTTTAGAAATCGTAAAACCTTACATACAAAAATGGAAAACTTAGACTTAAAATCAATGCTGAACCATCATGACATTTAGTTACTTTAAAAAATGTTCATCAGTCAATAAGTTTCATCAAATTCATCAAATACTAAAATAGCCAATTACCGTGTTAAGTGTTGTAATAATTAACAGGCAACACTTGTTTCCCTCAAGCGTGTCTTGGTGTGAACAGCCACATATATATATATATATATATATATATATATATATATATATATATATATATATATATATATATATATATATATATATATATATATATATATATATATACACATATATATGAACATAAATGAATAGATATTGAAATTGGCAATGATGGTTTGCCAGTTAGCACCAGCTGCAGAGCCTCAGTGGTAAGAAAAGCTGGAAACTGGCAGCAGTTGGACAGTGGACGTGGAGGTGGAAGGACGTGTCAAGTTGAAGGTGTGTGTGTGTGTGGCGACTCGTGGTGTACAGTTGAAGTGGAGGTAAGTAGTAATAGTAGGTATTCATGTGTGAATGCTAAATGAAGACAATAGTAGTGACTTGACAGTGAATAGTGTGTAACATTACGTGAATCAGTAACTACCGGAAGCGTGAGTGAGGTGACGTCATTAGTAGGATGGTTCAGTAGTTAGTGTTGAGGGTAATGACCATGACGCTAATACTTTGAACACTACACACACCAATGCATTGCTGTCTTCTAAACACAATGTATGCATCCATTTGCCGTCTTGATAGCTTACCTATGAATATATATAGTGGGTAATTAAGAAGCCGGCTTCTTGTGGTGTCCCCCCTCCTCCCCACCTCTAAGGACTAGTCAGCCGGCATGTTTAAAGCGGTTTTAATGTATGTATCGTACAGTGCTTTTAATATTGACAAGTGTAAAGTAATGAATATTGGAAGGGGAAATCCTCACAACAGGTACAATATAAACAGGGTAATGCTGAATAGGTCAGAATGTGAGGGATTTAGGTGTTCAGGTTAGCTCAGACCTCCGTCCCAGAAAACTATGTATTGAGGCCATTTAAGTAGCAGGATACACGTGTTGTGTGTGTTCACCTTCCCTCCCGCACACTGCATTCACTAGTCTCACCTCACTCTACCTTGCCTTCACTAACTGTAGGAGCTTGGATGTCTCATCTATGGCTGTCATTTGCCTACCGAAAAAACATCTTGATAATGTTGATAGAGAAAATATTAATCTTTCCTTTGAAAATACACTCGGCGCACATTTCGAAAGGAGGGATTAGTGAGGCGGTGATTATATTTTATTCTTATTTTTGAACATTGTCTTGGCGACCTTATGTAAGTAAACGACACACGTGGACGGGGCTCATAAGACCCCACCTCAGTTAGGGAAGGTGTGGGGGTCAGGAAAGAAGGACTTAAGTAAATGTTTGAATAGATTCGTGTAGAGTCTGCCAGTGTGAGTATGACTGATGCCTGTCACTATTAGGCACGCTGATAGTTAATGCACAAGGAGGTTTTAACTTAGAATGAAACTTGATGTAAAATATGTAAAACATTTATTTGTTTTCTTCATATAAATCTCATTGGGAGCCTCTTCATTAAGGCAGATATCTAAGTGTTGCGGTGGTTTTATATAATGTTGAGATGGTAGTAAGTGTACAAAGATTGACTAATTCAATTAAATTTTTTTTTTTAATTATAGCTAGAAAAATTAAATTAAACTATAAAGAAAAGGAAATTTATAAGTTCAATTGGCAGTGTACAATTTAAAGCCTTGAATTCATATATAATTTAATAATCCAATATTCCTCGTTAAAATGCTAGATTGCCAGTAGTTACAGAAAAAGTTGATTATCATTGTTACACCATTAATTGTCAACTTTGTTGCTGGTAATGCCACACTTTTTCCCCTTGACACCTACAACACTTTACTCTACACATCACCACCTGTACCAGTGTAATAACCACCACCTTTGTGCTACACTGATATGCTTCCTTCCCTAAACTTTGTGCTGCCAATCATTACATTCACCAACACGGAATGACCTTCGGAGTGTAGTTTCTGTGCTTCCTTCAGCTTGCTTGCTATGTCATCATCACGGCCAATGAGTATACCTCGAGCACCCAGTCCCTCAGCCGATTTATGGTAGTCACAGTGCTGGAGAAGTGTATTTAATTAGTCATAGCTTGGATGTATTTCACTCATTAATGCTTTCTTTTAACTTACAGATGGGCAGCAGCAGCACCACTGTTAAGAGGTTCTACATGTCTGGATCCTCCTCACTAAATACATAGGATTCCGGAAGACTAAGCAACTCAAACATTTACATTCTGGACTTGATCAGGTAAGATATAGGGACGGAAAGAAAGGTTAGTTATAGTGAACGAGTAGAAAACTGTTTACAAAAGGGATTGTAAGATGTAAGTTAGTGTATCAGACTTGAAAGAACATAGATACAAAGTAAACAATGGAGGTAAGTTCTATGGGAGCAGAATTTTTAAAAAAGAAAATTAATCTGTTGTGATAATGGTAAGGGATAGGAATACTGGGATTGTGAGGTGAAGGGATCAGATGTAGGAGGTATGGAAGTAAGGACAGTATGTGGGCAGGAGGGATCTAGGAGAGAGAGGAATTATATAACAGTCACGAGAGAATCTAGGAGGTAAAGGAGAGTCCAGAAGAAATTTTTTGGTAGATGTGGGTGAAAGGGTGTGAGGGAAAGAGGGGTTAGAGGGGAAGATGGGGGGGGTGTAAGAGTAGATGAATAGAGGGAAGGGAGAGAAGATGGGAGAGGTGTAGGTGGTGGGGGAAGGGAGAGAAGATGGGGGAGGTGTAGGTGGTGGGGGAAGGGAGAGAAGATGGGGGAGGTGTAGGTGGTGGGGGAAGGGAGAGAAGATGGGGGAGGTGTAGGTGGTGGGGGAAGGGAGAGAAGATGGGGGAGGTGTAGGTGGTGGGGGAAGGGAGAGAAGATGGGGGAGGTGCAGGTGACTAAGGGGAGGTGACGGGGTGGTGCCTGAACACTTCTTAACACTACAGGACGGGTAGCAGCTTCATCAGATATTCTCTTGCCATCTCCTGAAGCTGCTACCCGCCCTGCAGTGTTAAAAAGTGTTCAGGCACCACCCCGTCTTTTAACTTCCAGATGGGCGGCTGCAGCAGCAGCACCATCACCACCACCACTGTTAAGAGGTTCTACATGCCTGAATCCTCCTCACTAAATACGTAGGATTGCAGAAGACTAAGCAACTCAAACATTTACATTCTGGACTTCAGGAGATGGCAAGAGAATATCTTATGAAGCTGCTACCTGCCCTGTAGTGTTAAGAAGTGTTCAGGCACCACCCCGTCACCTGCCCTTAGTCACCTACACCTCCCCCATCTTCTCTCCCTTCCCCCACCACCTACACCTCCCCCATCTTCTCTCCCTTCCCCCACCACCTACACCTCCCCCATCTTCTCTCCCTTCCCCCACCACCTACACCTCCCCAATCTTCTCTCCTTTCCCCCTAGTCACCTACTCTTACACCCCCCCCATCTTCCCCTCTAACCCCTCTTTCCCTCACACCCTTTCACCCACATCTACCAAAAAATCTCTGCTGGACTCTCCTTTACCTCCTGGATTCTCTCGTGACTGTTATATAATTCCTCTCTCTCCTAGATCCCTCCTGCCCACATACTGTCCTTACTTCCATACCTCCTACATCTGATCCCTTCACCTCACAATCCCAGTATTCCTATCCCTTACCATTATCACAACAGATTAATTTTCTTTTTAAAAATTTCTGCTCCCATAGAACTTACCTCCATTGTTTACTTTGTATCTATGTTCTTTCAAGTCTGATACACTAACTTACATCTTACGATCCCTTTTGTGAACAGTTTTCTATTCATTCACTATAACTAACCTTTCTTTCCATCCCTATATTTTACCTTGCTGTTCCCTCTTTGCTATGCCGTCTGTCCATCTGTCTTCTAGCTTAACACAGCGCCATGTGACCTTTGATGTCTGGCACTTACTACATTCCCATTAACTCCCTCACTCTGACTAACAATTATCATACATAGCCTTGCAGAAAGCTTCAAACTCTAGATAATCATTAAACATTGTCTTCTACACATCCTCAACATTGTCTTCTATACATCCTCAACATTGTCTTTACATCCTTAGGTGTACAACCAGCAGACCAGACAACTAACCACCAGGTCACAGCCAACACTGGAGCCAAACATGGGGATCTGTTCTCGGGCAATCTGCGTCCAGCCGGCGTCATTGCCCACCAGAGCAATGATTGGAGTCTTGTGGCGCGTGTAAGTGTCAAACTCAGCCAAGGAATAACCCAACGAGCCGTCACCGTAGATGATCCAGATCTGAAATGTGTGGGATTTAGTAATATATGCAAAACAAATGTATATATATGTATGGTGTATAAAAAAAAGATTAAAACTTTCTCAGAATCTACTGTACACTTTCCTTTTTATGCCTTAAGACGTAATAGGAATCTGGGTATTTTCATGATTACATTACAACTTGCCTCTGAGTCTGGCCGGCACAGCTTGGCACCCAATGCAAACCCTCCGCCCACACCCAGAGTGCCAAACGCTCCGGGGTCAAGCCACATTAACGGACCTCGTGGCCTGAAAGTAAAAAAAAATATTACTCCCTTTGTCTCTGATTGGAAGGAAGACACAGTGAGAAGAAAAGTAAGTAGTGGAAATTGAAAGAAAAGTTGGTGTTAGGAAGTGTCAATGAAGAAAACTAACAGATATGACATTCTTAACAGTTAAAAGTAAGAAGCCTGAGTCAGATCACCTTAGTATGTACGCTGCCGTGGCCACAAAGTCTCCTCCGTCCGCCACCAACACTGCATTGGATGGTAACAGTTCCTCAAGCTCAGTGAACACCTTCATCGGGTTGAGGTGAACTTCAGTCGTTTCTTCCGCCATCTGTCAAGAACAATATGGAGTGTAAAGTAAAGAGGAGAGGGAGTTAATTAATTTTGATAGCAATGGGATATGTTGTAAGGTAATAAAGACTAAACGTTGCCTCACCTTCATGTTGGCCGTCTCCTTGGTCTCGTCTCTTTCCCTGAGTGTTGAGAGCCAGTCGGAGTCACACTGGTACCCGGCAAGACCTGCTGACAGATCGCGAAGGAAGGTTCCAACGTCTCCCAACACGGCCACACTCGGCTTCCAAAACATGTCCGAATTCTGGGGAAAAGAATGGATGTAAGTTGTGGCTGATGAATTTTGAAAAGCAATCTGGATATGTGAAAATAAATGGAAATAATAGTGCTAATTATTTTTTTTTTTTTTAGAAAATTAACCAGATTGAAAATAATTAAGAAATCATAAGTGAACTGTTTTTTTAAATGCCAATAATTCCGTTTAAATTCTCTAACTCACCCCAAAAGCCTATGAAAAAACAAAACAATAAAAATACAAATCAAGACAACCTAACTACATGCCTCTAAAAACGTACAGTGCAGTCATGTTAAAATGCCATTAATATAAATAAATTAAAAAAATAAATAAATAAACAAAAATAAATTCAAAAAAACCTAACCACCTTGCCTTGTAGAGCTGGTCTTTGTTCCTGTTGACGGCAATGACCTTGGCTTGACGTCCTAACACTCTGCCGTAAGACAACCTGAAGTCACACACAGCACCAGCCAGGATGATCACGTCAGCCTCCTTCAGCGCATCTCTCCTCCTCTGTCTCATCTGCACTTCACTCTTCCTTCCTGAAAACCAAAGAAAATTAATCCAAAACTTTCCCACAAACATTATCCAGAAATAATTTTGTTTAGTTATTCCACAAGATACACTAAGAGGAGAAAAAACATTAATTATACATTCAACAATATAAACACACCAAAAAATATGAAAATGTAAACAGAATACAACCAAAAATTTACCCAGATTAAAAAAAAAAACACTAATTTTCGCGATCATATACAAACCAAAACATTATCATACTACCAAAGATTTCTATGAATAAACACACAAACACACTTTTTTTTTTTTTTTTAATGTCTTACCCAGCAGGCCCCTAGACATGCCCCCAAGGAAGCAGGGAATACCAAGGCTCTCTAAGGACCTCTGTAAGTCCTCCATAGGTGTGGGGGGGAGGGTGGCTTGACTCCCTAGAAGTATGACCGGCTTCCTGCTTTGTGACACCACCTCCACGCACTGGCTCACTGCAGGACACAAAGTACAGTTAAGGTTAGTGAGGTTAAGGTTAGGAAAGGAAGGTTTAAGTTACTAGTGTTTTGCTATAATGTGTCTTTCCTGTTAGCCTGTGTTGTGGTGTTATTGTCTTATTATTATTAAAGAATACAACACCACAGCATTGTCTAGTTCCCTAAAGTTAAAATTAGAGAAAGGTTAGGTAAGGTTAGGGAAGAAAGGTTTAAGTTACTAGTGTTTCCTTCCTGTTAGCCTGTGTTGTGGTGTTATTATCTTATTATAATTAAAGAATGCAGGGCCAAAGCTATGTCTAAATCTCTAGTTGCATCATTAACAATCCATCCTTTTTAAATCAATACAATATATACTTCCAATGAAATAAAAAATGAATACACTAAACCTGACTTTTTTTTTCTTTTCTTTTTTTTCATTTATCCTAATTTCCACAAGATAGGATGAAGTGAGTGTGATCCTTCCTTACCTATGTCTGAGGAAGCGAAGGGAATGTTGACCTTGAGAGGCTTGGTGTCCTGAGGCTCCCACGCTCCAGCAAACAGATTGTCCAAGTAATTGCCAAGATACCTGGTCCGAGATTGCAACAATAAATACACAATAGAAATACAAAAAAAATAATCTACTGTAGTTACTCTTGGGTGAAACTATCTAGTATTATAGTCCAAACATGCATTTCAGAAACATTAATAAAGGAAGCAAGTCTATGATAATCTATGTAAACCATAAATCATGTGTATTATATAAAAATAAATACTGTTCTGTTCACGATCTTACCAGTTTGTAATTTTCTGCATGAAGGACTTCCCTCCTTCCTTCATTCCTATCTCCTTTGACACAGTGTGGTAAGGATACAACACGTCAATGGGGAACTCAATGAACACAGGGCCTGGAGAGACAAACATTACATTACATCACACAACAACATAACAATACTCCACTTCTATAACTACACAACAACATAACACTCCATTTCTATAACTGAATGGAACCAATCAAAACAATGAGAGAAGAAAACCATTACCTAACAACATAAGACTCCATTTCTATAACTAAATGTAAATAATACCAATAAATAACTGAGCAAATCACTAACCCGGTGTGCCAGACTGAGCCTCCTGCAGTGCTCTCAATACCGTAGGGACAATATTCCTCACACTGGTCACTGTTATGCATAGTTTACACAGTGGTTTGAAGAGTGACATTTGATCGATATCCTGCAGTGCCCCGCGACCCTTCAATATAGATGCTGCAGCGCCCCCTGTTGGTAGGAATGAGAAGGAATAAGTTAGGTGAGTCTGATAAAAGTTTTGATGTCATTACAAACACATTAATGATCAATATTAATTAAGAACTTTATGGTATTTTGAATAGGAATCACAAATAAGAAATGAGTTAGGTGAGTATGAGAACAATTTAGACATCATTACAAACACATTAATTATCAATATTAAGAACCTAACCAAACCTGACCTAACCTAACCCATTAATAATCAATAGAAGACATTATGTTATTTTAAAGGTAATGTAAAGTGAGTGTTACCAATGAGTAGGATTGGACTCTGTGCCATCTGTGCATTCTTGACGGCAGTGACAGTGTTGGTGAGGCCGGGACCAGCCGTCACCGCCACCACACCCACAGTGCCGGACATGCGGGCAACAGCGTCGGCTGCAAACGCTGCTGCCGCCTGGGGAAAAGAAAAAATTAATAAATAAAAAAATGAACAAATTCTTAAAAGGGACTAGTTGAGGATGCATTACATGACCTAAGACTTTTTTTTTTTCATTCCATACAAACTACTTGATATTTTCTTTACAATTCTGGTACAATGCTCCCCCCAATTTTGCGTGAAATCGGTCAACATTGCAGGCCGCAAAATTGGAATCATTAACCTTATGGTGATTTAAGTCATATTTTTGGCCTACATAACCTCACCTCATGTCTGGTGTCAACAATCTGTATGCCGAGCTTCTCCGCCGCCACCACTATGGGGGAGATGTGTCCCCCCGGGAGTGTGAAGATGTGCTGCACACCGTGGGACTTCAACACCTCCGCCACCAGCTCACCTCCGTGGCGCTTGCTTCCCTTATCCACCTGCCAAGGAATGCGTTAAGAGGTATCTATTAAAAAAAACAAATAAATAAATAAATAAATAAAGGTTATCTATAAAAAAAAAAAAAAAGGTTATATATTCCAAAAAATAAGTAAATAGATAAATAAAAGTTATCTAATCTTAAGCAAAACAAAAATTAAAAGTTATCCATGCCAAAAAATTAACAAAATAAAGGTTATCTATTCCCAAAAAACAAAAACAAAAATAAAGGTTATTCATTCCAATGACTTACACTTAAAGGATAAGGAACTTGTTAAATAAATAAAGAGTATTATAACTACCATCTTCCATGCTTCTTTCCCACGCTAGGAGCACACACAAGGGCTTCCCATAGAAAAATTGCCTCTCTCTCTTTCCCTTATGTACACTACTCCTTCCACTAAATGTATGATCAAGTTTAGATATAAAACACCTATCTTAAGCCTCATGTCACTGTACCTTCTCTCAACTTTATCTTCAATTACAATTCTAGTACATAGTTGTTACACTATTTTAGCATAGTTGTATTAAGGAAACTACTCTCTCAACAAATTACTCAAATATTACACAAAAACAACCATCATTTCAGAAAATATGAGACGCCAGCGCTGGTGATCACCCGATGCCAGTCTCTATGCACGCCCCCTTCCCATACCAAGTAACTCCCAGCAAGAAGCATCAGCTTGCCCCAACCACCCCAGCTTGTTCCATCCTGAGTTATCCCTTTCAGAAACAACCCAAGAAGCAGGATCACCTTCTGGATAACGTGCCACATGCCCATATAGCCGGAATTTTTTGACGTTGGTGGACTATGGTGGTAATAAGGCTTGATTCAGTCTCACGGAGCAGTCACTGATTTGACACGGTCATTCCAGCGATATCCCATGATACTGGGAAGACATTTATTACCAAAGACATCAATTTGCCTCTTCTGATCGGTGTTCAGTGTCCATGTCTCACAGCCATACAGTAAGACAGGGATGACAACATGAAAATATGATGTACAGGATATACTAAAGTGTAACAAGTAGGTAGGAAGGTAGGTTGTCTCCTTACCTTATGCATCCATATATAAGGCAGGTTGAACATCTTGAGCATAGCAGCCACGCCCATGCCAAGGAGTGTGGTGGTGCAGAAGATCGCCACCAACTCCAACAGGGAATCATTCATCTTGGTGGTGATAAGTTCGTCTTCACACCAACTAGAAAAGGTTAATATATATCATTAAAACATTGATATATAAAAGTATGTGAGGATGATATTGAAGCTCATATATAGATCTTGGTAAAAACTCACTATCTGTTTGCCTTCGTGTGAAATTAAACTATTATTATCATTATCATTATTATAAAACCTAATTGTAAGAAACTGTGCATAATCAAATTTTTAAATGGATAATTATAGTATGAATGAGCCTACTTAAAGTCTATCTCTATCCACTAAACCTAAATACTGTTAGATCTTCTCCTCTTTACTATATAATGAACTTGTAATTTGTAAATAGTAACAGTGATATTAATAAAATGTAAGGTAAATCTGCATAACTACTGCTCGGACGATATTGATATAAATATTTTCTTCTTCTTCTTCTTGAGGTGAAGATCACCACGGCCAACTTGAGAGTCCGCCGCCTCTGCACTGTCCTCCACTCCTTAGATACTTTATCTGGTCAGGCAGGGAGTTGCTGGCTGCCCCCCTGGGAGTGGCTGTGTGCAGGATGGGAGGTTCATCAGGGATGCCCTGCAGGTATTTATCTAACCTTTTCTTAAAGGTGTCGGTGGTGCAGTGTGTGGTGTCCCTGATGTCCCTTGGAAGACAGTTGAATAGTCTTGGGCCCTCGTACATGAAGCTGGTGCTCACGATCGTCTTCATTCGTTGGCCCGTTGCCTCAACTGTCCTCCTGTAACATGTTCGGCCAAATCTTGGGTGTCTCTGGCTAGTAATTCCACCCTCGGTTTGGTACGTGGAATTTGGCACCTGACCCTCCAGAATCTTCCACACATATATTATCACGTACCTTTCCCGTCACCTTTGGAGGGAGTACAGTCCGAGAGTCTTCAGTCTTTCCCAGTAGTTTCCTGGGGAGTGGAACTTTCTGGTGAACACCCTCTGTACCTGTTCCAGCTCTTTTATTTCCTCCAGCTTGTATGGAGACCAAAGTTGGCACAGGTACTCCAGTCTGGATAGAACGAGGGACTTCCACAGTGGGAGTAGATGGGCAGGTTCCCTTGTGTGGAATGTGCGAAAGATCCATCCTGACATCCGGTTTGCTGCCCTCACCGTGTTCTCAATGTGGGTCTTGTATGTGAAGTCATTGCTGACCCACACACCAAGATCCCGAAGAGACTCTTCTTCCTCAATTTGTACCTTCCCAGTCTGATAGTAGTTAATTCTTAGGTTCTCATTTTTCCCATACCTGAGAACTTTGAATTTTTCACTGTTGAACGTCATGTTGTTTTCTGTCGCCCAATCAAAAATTATGTTCATGTCAGACTGGAGTAACCCTGCATCTCTTGGTGACTTTATTTCCTTGCTGATTCTTGTATCATCAGCAAATGATGACACATTAGAGGAGGTGATATTTTGATCTATGTCACCGATCATTATAAGGAAAAGCAGTGGTCCTAGCACAGAACCTTGTGGGACACCACTTTTTACCTACGAGCTGTTGGATCTTTCGCCATCCACACATACTGCTTGTGTTCGACCACTCAGGAAGCTGTGAAGCCACACTCCAGGTTTACCATCAATCCCCAGGTTCTTGAGTTTGTGGAGGAGGATGCCGTGATCCACCTTATCGAAGACCTTAGCGAAGTCTAGGTAGATCACGTCTACATTGTTACCCTGGCTGACTTTGCTAAGGATAAATTCTTGGTGTTCCAGCAGCTGAGACAGGCATGAAGTACTTCATACTCTACATAGTGTATTTAACACAGCTGTGAAGGTTTGAGGCGGTGCTCGTTATTATAATCAAATATAGGCCATAATATAGCAATCAGGAAAACAAATATATGCCTAACCTTTGGGTAATAAAATATAAAAAGCTTATATAACCGAACCTAACCGAACTAAACAGTACCTAACCAAACCTAATTTAATTATAACCTAACATGACATAATCAACCTAACATAACTTGAAAGATGCTTCACCAGGTAAATAATAACCAGCACCGTCTTAAACCTTCACAGATGTGTTGAGTACACTATGTATAGTATGTACCACCGTATTTATATCGATATCGTCCGAGCAATACTTATGCAGATTTACCACAAAAAAAAGTATCTTGATATATATAACACACGACTTTTCACACAATCACTTTGAAAAACACAAAACAAACACTGAAACAACTAAACCAAACCTCACAATTGTAAAACACCTGTGGGACGGTAAACCAATGAACAGGTAGATACACCCAATAACCTCACCTGGAAAGGAGAGGGGAGGGGGCCGCCGCTCCCTAAGGCTGCCAGATGGAAGTGACAGCAGTAACCTAACCCTGAACCTCACTAATCATAACCTCACCCTAATAATCACTCTTAAGATACGAAGATAAGATGTAGAGAAAAAAAAAAAGTAACAAGCTATATCTCGCCGGTGTTTTCAAAGTTCAAGTGGACGTTATCATGGTTTAATTGTTCCTCACTTGATGCAATGGGTGTCGTCTGCCTGCCTAAGGGGCGGCGGGATTCTGGCACCAAGGAGGGAGGGACACGTAGATGGAAAGTAAAGAAAGTGGTTTGGCAGCTACGTCTTGGCAGCCATAGTTCTCTTCTTCTTGTGACCTGTTTGGTAGGTCCGACTAGGTCGTCTTCCCTCTTTCCTCTATCTCTCCACTAGTGATGGGAATTCCGGCTCTTTTCAGAGAGCCGATTCTTTCGTTCTCTTTCACTCAATAGAACCGCCTCTTTCGGCTCCTAAACGGCTCTCAAAAAATTTGTCACACACACACCACACACATACACTGAAGACGTGCTGTGCTACTGTCACGTTGAGGCTGTGTATATGATCCTTGGTTTAGCCTGTACTGTCCTGTGCTGTCAGAATCCTTATCTCTTTGTCTCTGGCTTCAGATTATCTTATATCCATCTACACACCTAGCAACATAATAATAGTGCAAAACAATAAAATAAAACATGATTATTAAATTATCAGTCTTTTATATCACTTAAATCACTCTATTTATCCCTTAACGCGGTTGCTAAGGCGTTGCTAAGGACGCTACCCTAGACTCTTCTCGCCTTTCCTTCCAACATACACTTAACAGCTACAAATACGTCTTAATTACCCTATCTAACACACAATTAGGTCATGATGAAGGTTGAGAAGCCTGTGTGCCGCCACCAGCCTGAGGAATGGCACCGAGATAACATAGCATTAAGAGAAGCTACGAAAGATGTCTGTACAACCTCACATGACCTAAGGCACCAAGCACTTCATCTGAGGCATCAGGCAAGGGTGGAGGAGGAGGTTATAACGTTAAAAAGGAGTGTTAGTTATGGTTAAAGATATCTGTAATGCTAAAATGGTTTCAGTTTTTTAATTAGTTTTTATCCTGTTTGTTACAATTTCTTTCTTCTATGTCCTTTTTCATTACTCTTTCTATCCTGTTATTATTTTTTCTTCTTTCTTACTATGTCCTACTTTGATTACTGTTTCTTCTTTAGGGAATGGAATTGACGGTCTTGCCATTATATTATACTGTTACACTATGATTATAAGATAAATCATTACTAATCAAGGTTTTCAATGTATTTAAATTTGTTTAAGTGACTGTGTTAATGACAGACCTGCATACTGTTACAATGCACGATGATTATATATTAAATCATTAATAATATAACCTTTTCATTGTATTTAAGTTTGTTGAAGTGATTATCTCTTCTTGACAGACCAGTAATAAGACCACTTGGGACCAAACAGACTCCACCACCCGCCTGCAAGACCGTATCTACGAGGTGCAGAGAGTCACTGATGACCTCCACCGATCACTACAACAGGTCAACGAATTCATTCAAACTATCATGATTCTGCCTTAGTAACCTAACCAAGCCTAACCTACAGTACTCACACATTTTTTTTAGATGTGACACTACTACTATATTCATTTCACTTTCACAAACGTCAACTAATCAATGATAGTATATGATGATTTTACCTTAGTACAGTAATCTAATCTATACTACAGTTTTTCACTTAAATTGAAGAAAAAAAACTGATACACACCCTATTTTCTCCTAATGTAATTAAATAACCCATACTGATTAATTACTTTACCTTGTATGGTGTCACTAATTGTTTTCAGGTTAATGATGAGATATTAAGTCTGGAGAAGGCCAAGGAGACAAGTGAGAATGAGTTGGAGGCTCACATCCACCCCTTGACTGTCGCCCTTGAGTGTCTGACTCTACGGGAACGACGCAGGGAACACGACCTGGTCAAGGATAATGCTGAGGTGATGATCCTTTACTGTGACAACTTTTTTTCTTCTTATAAATCATTGTGTTCTTTATACAAGTTAATTCAATATATATCCTCCTTCAGATCGAGCTACAGAAGGAGGTGCGAGTGTTGGAGAGGTCAAGGGCCAGCCTGGAGAAGGTGGTGCTTGAGGCTGTGTCACACTTGAGGGTCTTACACCACTCCAAACAAAACCTCAAGGATGACATCAAGGACAAGGTGATATAGGATGGAATTTTTTTTTTTTTTTCTTCTTTCCATAACAACATTATTTTCCTAATCTTAACACTGAAATACAAGTTTAAAAGAACATTTTTTCCTAGATTTAACACCTCTGAAATACAGATTGAATAGAACATTATTTTCCTAGTGTTATAATGGCTTACAATTGTACTAACATTGCAGCTGGCAGCACTGCAGGTGGACAGACATCAAGAGGCCCTCACAGAACACTCACCACAGATCTCCTTCAAACCTCACCCTACCAGAGTGCCTAAAGGTGAGGTACACTTCAAACGATTGATAGAGAATATACATTACACTGAAACATTTAAAAGGTATTTTCTGTAGTCTCTCCACCAGGTTAAATGTCTATCAATACACTTTAAGGGATTAGCAGAGAATATACATTACACTTCAATCTTTAAAAGGTGTTTTCTGTAATGTTTATAAGTAATGTAAGTGTGTTTTCAGGTACTATCTTGCCCGTGGATTGGTTGGATCACTCCCTTCAGAACATGGCCATGACAGAGGCTTCCATCAAGGAGTCACAGATGCTTAGGGATAAAATGTGTGTCACTATCCAGGTAATGGGAAGCACATTGTAATTGTAATGTGGGGGGAGAAAATGTGCCAGGCAACAAAGGCCATATGGCACTATTGGGGTAGTAGGATTAGGTAGTAGAACTAGGTGGGTAGGGTCGGGTAGGGGTTAGATTAGATGTAGGACGTTAGCGGTACGAAGAAAGGATATAAGGGCAGGGAGTGAAAAGGAAGGGGACTCAGCGAGGATGTCAGCAAGACGGGGGACACGGGACAGGGAGGAAAGGTGGGTGAAGGCTGTAAGACGAGGGGTTGCGAAGATGGGACATGAAAGGAGGAGATGAGGAAGGGAGGAAAGGACGCCACAAGATGGGCAGACGGGGGGAGGGGAATGTGACATCAGGTAGGAATGGGTGAGTCTGGTGTGGCCAATTCGTAAGCGGGCCAGGGCAGTCTCCCAGCGTCTAGTAGGATGAGATGGGTGGGACCAAGGGGAAACAGAGGGCTTGACAGCATGAAGTTTATTAGAGGTAAGGGTGGACCAGAGTATAACATTCTAATTATAACAAGACACCTTTCACCTGTTTTTTTCTTGTACGTAAAAGATGCGGAATACTAAAAATGAGCTATGCATTAGAATTAGAATAGAATGTATAAATACTTCACCAAATTATAAGTCAGAGCTTCACAATATTAGTTTTGGTCTTGCAAATATTACATCCTTTTAATAATTTTGAAGTGTCAATCTGAGAACTTTTGTTATGCACCTCATACATTTAATTCAGATTGAGGAAGATAAATGCATTGAGAAAATCAGGATATATTAAGCAACTCCCCCTGACCTAACCTAACCTAACCTGACCTTGCACACTCGCTTCCTGTAGACAGCTCGGCGGGAGGACCAGACCCAACAAACAACTACCAACTATGCCGTCCGTTGCCGCCTGCATGAAGAGACAAGGACTAAGGAGGAGCTACAGTGGCAGAAGAACAGACTCCTAGACGAGATACGGGAACAGGAAAAGGAGGTAACTTTGTCATCTCACTTTTGAAATGACGTCACATTGTCAAAAGCTAAACCTGACTTTTTTCTCATCATGGTCTAGCGTTGCTATAGTATCAATGTGGCATTTTCTACACTTACCAAGACCCCCCAAAAAAATATAAACATATAAATAATGTACTAAACAGGTTACCAATATCCCGACAAAACTATAAATACCGTATATACTGGACTATAAGACGAGATTTTTTGCCAAATTTAAGGCTTCTAAATCTAAGGGTCGTCTTATACACCGAGAATAAAACACAAACCTATAACTCCGTGATGAACATTCAGCGCCACTGTACCTTGGAATTCATTCCGCATGCACACACGTGTATGCATAATATATATATATATATATATATATATATATATATATATATATATATATATAAATATATATATATATATATATATATATATATATATATATATATATATATATAATATATATATATATATATATATATATATATATATATATATATATATATATATATATATATATATATATATATATAAATATATATATAATGCTCATAATATATATATATATATATATATATATATATATATATATATATATATATATATATATATATATATATATATATATATATATATATATATATATATATATATATATATATATATATATATATATATATATATATATACACACCTACACAGGCGTGCGGGCCCACCCTAACTCCATGGGTGTCAAATGTTCACTAGGGCTGGGCGGGATCCGATCACTGGACTCGGATCCCGCGAATCCGTCGGAGCTCCTTGGACCCTATTACTTTTGCCAAGTAATCGGATAATACTGCCAAACTTCTCTTCCTTTATTCGAGAGGTGATTGGTTGATAAGGTGTGACGTCAGAGCATAGCATATATATATATATATATATATATATATATATATATATATATATATATATATATATATATATATATATATATACATATATATATATATATATATATATATATACTGGCTACAGTGAGTACTAGAGCTGGGCATTGGGCAAGATCCCTGAATTTCAGTAATCGTTGATCCGATTACTTTGTCTGGCGGATCTGTGAGATTTAGGTCCGGACCCGATTGCTGGATCCGTGAGGCAGCCAGATGAGTACTAGATCCGCGCGGCTGCCAGACGATTACTGGATTCGTGAGACGGCCAGACAATTACTGGATCCGTGAAGCAGCCAGACGATTACTGGATCCGTGAGGCAGCCAGACGATTACCGAGTACAAACGATTACTGATGGATCCTGCGTACTTAGTAATCGTCTTGCTCTCTACACGAATACTGGACGACTATGAATATTCTGACGGCCTGATGAATTCAATACTACTACTACTAATAATAATTATTATTTAATAATAATAATAATAATAATGTTACTGCTAGTAGTAATACTACTATAATAATAAAATCGCCACGTCATGTAGTCCATTTGCCATCTATTAACTATGCCATATAGACTCAGGAACATTTGATTGAAACATAGCTACGCTTAGTTTTATATTTGCATTGTGCTTACAAGGCAAAACTTTGATGTTTTTTAATGTGAATTCCACGGCGCTCGTGACTTATGAGCAGAGGTATACACCTTTAAGACTATGCCCACGAAAATGTAGCTTTTTTAAGAGAAAAAAAATGACACGGTTTAATGGAGGAAGAATTAAAGTTCGTGGAGGAATTATAATTATGCTGATAATTATTCAAGTTTTATTAAACATATGTAGAGCAGACTGACACTGCCCTCCTTATAAAAGCAGCTATAACTCGACTGGTGGTGGTGGTGGTTTGCTATCGTGCCCCCGAAGGGAGCTATACTCATTGTTGCCAGTATATATATGCTATGCTCTGATGTCACACCTTATCAACCAATCACCTTTCGAATAAAGGAAAAGAAGTTTGGCAGTATTAGAATACTGCCTAGTGTCGTCAGCGTCTAGTAGCAGTTTACATTTCCACAATGTTATTTTGTTTTTTTAGTTTTAAACATTATCATTCCCAAGTTGTGACCCGTATGTTTGACATAATTAATTATCACTTATAAGTTCAATATTTAACTCTGCATTTCTGAATTCTGACCATAAAGTAATCGTCGGATCCGATTACTTGGCAAAAGTAATCGTGTCCAAGGAGCTCTGACGGATCCGCTGGATCCGAATCCAGTAATCAGATCCTGTCCAACCCTACTAGCCGTCTCACGAATCCAGTAATCGTCTGGCCGCCGCGTGAATCTGGTACTCGTCTGGCCGCCTCACGGATCCAGTAATCGGATCCGGACCCGAATCTCACGGATCCGCCAGATAAAGTAATCGGATCCATGATTACTAAAATTCACGGATCTTGCCCAGCTCTGTTTACTAACGTCACGTGCGGGCCACAACACCGGGGTGGCGGGCGACACTGGTGAAGAAGCTGCAGACAACTCAGATGATGCAGAATTTGACCCGTATGATGCCCTTGAACATGCATCTCAAAATATTGACATGCTTACTGTATCAAATGAAGATGATTTTGAAGGTTTTTAATTAAATATCTGTTTCAAATGATTGAGGCAATTGTTGAAACAAGGTATTAGAGCACGCCCGGCATTGTGGTGCTGATGTTTATGATAATGTTTATTTACGTTTTGAAAAATTTAGACCATTGTTTAGTAAAAGTAATATACATACAATATGTAGTTATTTAATTCCTTTAACTACTTACATCTTGAGCAACTAGTGTTGGAAGTAATTGTTGGAGTAATAAATTAAGGACAGGTGAATAGTTAACTTTACCAAAAGAAAGGGGGTCGTCTAATATAGTGATAATAGCCAACCAAATTTATTTCCTCAAAAACTGGGGGTCGTCTTATAGTCCGGTATATAAAGAAATATACTAAACATGATCCGTCCCACCAGATATCCAACTTAGAGGTACAGTTGAGAGCCTCGTCCTTGCCCTTGAAAGTATCCCAAACGCGGCTGGAGGGTCGGACGGAGCGTGTGTGTCATGATCTGGTGAGGGATGCGCCCCAGGAGTGTTTGGTGGCCGAGGTGGAGCACTTAACACAGACCCGCACCTTACTCAGGCAGAAGTTGGCCCAGGCATTGTAAGTGTCTTGCCTTATTGTCTTCCTAAATATTACTCATTCAGTCTATTCATATTTCCGGTCTCAATTCCTTACATTTTTCTCCTTTCTATTAACTGTCTTGGTTCCATCGGAGTATTTTCATCCCTTACTAAATATTACAGAGATCTCTACACTTTCAAACCTATATACATTGTATTTATAAAACCCTAAACCCATTACCAACACTATCCAATTCTATACCTCCTCAGAGACTCCCTCCACGGGCTGCAGCGTCACCTAAGGACAGTTGATGTTGACCTCGGCCGCAAGAGTCTGTCAGTGAGTCTGGAGAAGAAGGTGCAAGACTCCCGCAAGGCACTGAAGGATATGCCACCACCAGACACACTCACCCACGCTAATCTCACTCTCACTGGCTCTCTCAGGGCACACCCAACACAGATCCTATAACTAACTGGATCAATATAATAATACTAAAGCCCCTTCCACACAAAGGGCAAATGCACGGCGGGCAGACACTGTTACCAATTTTGTAGTATGGGTGGCGATCACGAGTGTGGATGACGTCATAGACGAGGAAACCACGGGCAAACCATCGAAGTGCCCGTGCCCGTTGTTGAGGCACTGGATGGGCGCCTAACTAGGAACCACGTTGCCAGACACACGATGTTACAAGTCAACACCGTGCCCTCCGTGGGTATCTGTATCTATTGTTATTCTGTTTTCCAACCATTTTTTACACCATTGTTTCTTCTCTCTCCTGTCCTTTTTCTTCTTGCAAATAGCAATAATTATTGTACACAAAGCTATACGTTTAGCTTTAACTGTCCGGCGACCCATGTTGTCGTACCGAACACACAAAGTTTAGCCCACTGGCCGACGTTGCCTGACACAGCTCTGACTGTACTCTGCCCTCTGCCCGTCGTCCGGCCCAAGTCATACGTTCGCCTGCCTGTGCCTACTGCCTGCCTTAATTGGACGGTTTGATCTGGTAACAGTTTCAAAGCGAGAGAATTACGGGCAAATCAGAGTGCCCGCCGTGCATTTGCCCTTCGTGTGGAAGGGGCTTTACTCCTCCCTGTTTGATGGTAAAGGGAATTGGATAGATCAATGAATAAATTCCAAGATTATATTAACGTACTTTTCCCATAAGTTTATTGAGGTATGGTAGATTATCCAAGTGATTTTTTAGTGTTATGTGAAACTAAAATATTTGTAGATAAGCAATTTTTTTCTTGTCTCGGGTATTTATCCCCTTCTTACTTCAATAACTCCTTGTATGGACACATTTACAACCCATGATTCACTTTCTATCTAGTTTCTAAATGTGTTCCTTTTTTTCAATTATGAAGCTTAGTGCATTTATAAACAACGTTCCCAAAAAGGCTTACAATGCTAATTCTTAATAAATAATGAAAAAAAAGTACACCATCTTTCCCTGACTGTTCTCTCATCCCTCCACACAGCTGTCGGGCAACAAGTTATGAATCATTAGCCGGAGATACAGCTGCACAGGGGAGCAGAGTATAATTAGAGTCAATCAACATACATCTTTGCAGCTGCAGATCTCAAAGCAAGTAATATTCTGGGTTCAAATCTAGTGTTGGGTAAATAAAATGGGTTTGTCTTTTTAAATGCAGAAAATAGTAATGAGAATAAGCCGAGTGGTTGTGACCTTACAATCCCGGCAGGAATGGAAGGCTAGGAATCCTATCCTCCTGTATGTGTTCCTCTAGAAATGATCTACACACGACACTTATAACTAAAGCCTTATAATTACTCGGATATTGATACTCTTCTCAAAACAAACAATATATTCGATTATGTACACTACTTATTTGCACATCACATGATGATGATAACCTTATGAAATTGGTTCTTCATGAAATGGGGTGATAACAAACAATCATTCACAATACGAGGCCTCTATAATCATGATCCTGTCAACGGTTACCTATAGTTCTCTCATGCCACAAAAGGAAACATGATTCAGGTTCAACTAAATTTAAAAAATGGTACTATAAAACTGAGGGCAAACCTTTCACAAGATCTGCTGGAATTATTCACTTGGTTGAAGAAAAAAACAACAACATTGGGCATCTTACGTAAATGTTTGTGTTTTAACTATGCAGGGCTATAGTAATCACTCTGGCTTCAACTTGGCCAGAATGTCTGTGTCCCTGAAGAGGAAGTAATCCTTGTCCTCCAGGGTGACCTTGGTGCCCCCAAACTCCGGCAGCATCACCTCGTCACCCACAGACACCACGGGAGGGATGAAGCTACCACTCTGGAACGGAAATTACTTTGTTATTCATCATGTTTTTATATTTTTTCTGGTTTTGCATGTAGTAGTAAGGAATTGTGTTGTTATTTCTAATATTTATTATAATTTGTAAACACTGACACACGATGGAATTAATAACACAACGACATAGAATACAAATTTCACACTTGAGTTGAGATTACAATCACTAGCTAAAAGTTGAGGCTAAGTGAAGCAGAATTCCTCATATCAATCACAAAACAAAGCTTCATCATATAATTATAACACAATTTCGACTACTTAAACTCCTCCTTGACCCACCTCAGTCCTTACACCCTCGCCCACGGCCATCACCTTCCCCGTCAACACCTTAGCTTGGGACTTTTCAGGGATGAGGATGCCGGAAGAGGTCTTGGTGACGACCTCTGCCTTCTGCACCAACACACGGTCAAACAGGGGGAGGAAGCGTCTCAGAACAGCAGCCTGGAATGAAAAGGTATATATATCTAAGCTTATGTTAACCTAACCTAAAAGTAAGTCCAAAAATAGTGTACGTATAGAGAACCTTTTAGTAAATCATCCAATACATAGTTCCTACGTGACGTCACACATCCAGGGTTCAGGAAGTCAGCCACTATTTTGAATGGCAAACAAACAACATTGTCTTACAACAGATGGTCAAGAAACGTCCTAAAACCCGACTATTGATAACACAACACCTACTGTACCTAACTGTCTATATACAGAGGCGACATTAAATAACAGACTTGATAGGGAAACACCTTAATTATATCTGACATGTAAGTAATAACCTCGAGAGAAGACACTAATGTTATCTCCATATTATTCCTCAACTACTTTCATTTTAAATTTTTACACAGTGCAGTCTTCCAAACATGTACGTACATAGTTTTCTACATACTTGTATTCATTGATGTATATGGATTTATGTCTTGAATGTTTATTTATAATCTAAGATCTAATCTATTGTATTTTACAAGTCAATAAATTTTCTTGGTTTTCTATCATGTTTACCTAAAAGGACATTATTTTTTAAGTAAATTACAACAATAATTTAATATGAATACTCAGATGATTTGGACACCTGAGAAGACTGGGTGAGTTGCCAAGAATGATGTACAATGCTGGGATCACCTTCTGGGTCACGTAATTAATCTATTGCCACTTAGAAAACAATATGAAAACATAAAGCTCATAAAAAAATAACTATTATTGTTAATTGAAAAGTTAAAATCAAGAATGGATACATTTTTATTTAGGTTAGGTTAGGTTAATTTCTTGAGCAATTTACTGTCGAGCAATTGACTTCGAGAAATTTACCTAAATTCAGGCTATAATATGGCAATCAGGAAAAAAAATCTAAAGTAAAATGCCTAACTTTTGGGTAATGAAATATAAAAAGCTTATATAACCGAACCTAACCGAGCCAAACCGTACCTAACCAAACCTAATCTAACCATAACCTAATGCAACCTAACCAGTATTAATTTACATCTTCATCAGAATGCTCTAAAGAATTCAGGGCAGTACTTTTGCATTACCTGTTGCATTTTGATAAGGTTTTCTTAATCCAAATTCCGTCGCAAATTCTTAGTTTGTGAGATATTCAATGTTTTCTGTGAGATCTCTTCGAAAATGTTTAGTTTGGTTTTAACATGGTTCTGATATTTGTCAATGTAGGTTAGGGTTTTGGTTAATTTTGGTTATGTTATGTTAGGTTCAGGTAAAGATTCGTAAGACGACCCAGTCTGTTTTTTTTACAAAGCAATCTTTTTTCTGATAGATTATGATGTGTTTTGAATTAATCTGATGTTTGTTTGTTATGCCAGGCAATTTTTTTTCAAGGTAAAAATTTCCACAAGAAAGTCAGATTAATTCAAAACCATCAAAATCAATAGGAAAAAATATTTTCAGTAAACCTAAGCAAACCATATTAAAACTAATCTAACCTAACCAAACCTAAGTAAGACTAACCTAACTATGGCGGACCGCGCTGAGCATCATTCGGCCGTGGGAACTGATTCTAGAACCAAAGTATGTATGGAAATAGTTCGTATGCATAAAGTTCGTACGCAATTGTTCGTAAGCAAATGTTCGTAAGGGATAAAGTTCGTTTGAAAAAAGTACGTACCAAAAAGTTCGTACGCTAAAGTCGTATGCAGATGTTCGTATGGTACGTATGTACCTATGTAAAATATTCATAACGACCTAACCGATCCTAACGCGTACGAAACTTTTTCTAACGAATATTGACACGACGAACATTAACCTTACGATTTTTTTTCCATTACGATTTTTTTCCATTACGAACTTTATACCCTACGTACTTTATCCTGACGTATTTTAGGCAAACGAACTTTATCTTACGAATTATTGCCATACGAACTTTTTCTATACGAACTTTTGTCCGGAACCCGTGGGAACTATGTATACCTTTGAAACATTAGAGCATAGAATAGAACATAATAATAGGATCTAAAAAGGATAATTCTGCAAGTCATGATGAATTTCCACTTCGTTGTTTTTCCTATACTTCTCAAGACCTTCTGGTTGGATGATGCAGCAGAGACTGATGAGGGATGCAAGACCCTCATCATGGTAAAAATCATGGTAAGAAGGAACTTGAACGTGTCACTGCATCAGTTAAATGACAACATAACAATAATGACGAAAAAATAATCAGTCTACCATACATTCTCTTAATCATTGCAATATACACGAATAATATACTCCATAGCTCATTAGTATAGCAGTATATTCTCTTCCTAGATAATAAACAGGACACATAACTAAGCATATTTAACTATATATAATAGAATTGTATATCATAACACCGGTATTTTTTTCCACAAAGGCTAACATTAATAACTAAATAACAACAATTACGTCGTTAAACCCAACCTAACCAACAAACACATATATAACGATTAATAATGCGCATAAAAACTAACATGAAACATCAGAATTGTATAAGAATATCACAAAAACCGGTAATTATTTTCACAAAGGCTAACATTAACAAAACAACAATTACATCGTTAAACACAACCTAACCAAACATTTACATAACTGCAGCTAAGCAATACTTATACTACAGTACCATACAGTTATTATCAGCCTACCATTTTGTCTTAGTCGTGGTTGAGGCAGGAATGCACAACACCTTCTCTTACAGTGCAATGGTCTGCTAATTCTGGAAACTCTTCTCTCTCTCTCTCTCTGCCTCCCACGTGGACCTTCCTAGCAACACGCATGCGCACACGTTTACATACATTCCTAAGCCTACCAAGGAAATTCAACAGATGTTTTTATTGATTCTATAATATTTTAACCTATATTATCTTATTATATTCTCTCATGGGTTATTAGTTTGTTATATTAGGTGAATTGAGAGAGGAGAGCCCTGGTACATTCTAGAACCGGGCCCTGTAGGGAGTATAAGGGATTATTAGTTTTATAACACGCTATGCACATCAAACACAGCCATGGGAACAAAACCATACTTATTATATACAACTAAAATAATCATATAAGTAACATGATGTATTTACCGTATCATTTTGTGTTTATTATGATAGATTTGTTAGTATTGCATCAGAAAGCACGGGAGTTATGCTTGTTGAGTGGCCCGGCGTTGGGAGGGGAAGCGTGGGAAGCTGCCATCGTCTGCCACTACCCTTCAGGACACCATCAGGGTTAAACGCACCACCATCTCTCCTTCCCCAGCCACCCTACAAACAGGTAATGGCGTCTAATATTACCTATATGTGGTTATATTATACTTAAGGTGATGTAGTAGTTGTGGTTGTTGAGTAATCGTGTTTAATAAGTGATTACTGGTTATTTAATGATCTCACATGGCCGCCCGGTTGTCTGTGTCCGTCTATCTGTATGACCATGTGCTGGTTATACACAATATTACCCTCCTCTATTAATTATTTACTCTATACTAATTACGAGAGAGGTGTTATTAACCATACACATCAATGGGTTATATTAGATCGTTGAATTATAATATAGATCTCGTGTTATGAGGTGTTAGATAAGCATTCATCTTGCGTTTCAGAATGCATCGTGCCGCCTCCTTACTCCGGCTACCAGTGACGCGCCGGGCTGCACACCTCGTCGCCAGGACCTATGCTAAGGATGTCAAATTCGGCTCGGAGGTGCGGGCTATGATGCTGCAGGGCGTGGATGTGCTGACGGATGCTGTGGCTGTCACTATGGGCCCTAAGGTGAGAGTTGGTTACCACACGAGGTCTAGTTGCCGGTGTAGTATGGGTGGGGCGGGTCAAAGGGGGGGGTACCGGCCTGTCTCCTTGTGTTATTAATAGATGTTATTTACCTCCCCGTGTGATTATGTTTGTGTGGGAATTGCTACGTGTGTGTGTGTGTGTTTAGTTGCATTTGGATTATGTAATGGTCTGTAGTAGTCATAGGCGTATTCTAAGCCTAGTAATTGTTCTGTAGCTGTATAGGATTTGTCTAGTTTATTTAGTTAAGTTTGTGGTTATTTTTTTTTTTTAACTTCCTTTGTCATGTGTAGTTATAAATAGATGAAGTTATCCCCTGTGGTTATGTAGGGATTACTATACTACCCTTGGTTTATTTAGTTATGTTTGTATTATGTATTTGACGGTGAATATAGTCCTTTTTTTAACTCCTTTTGGCATACATAGTTATAAATAGACTACTTGACCTTCTGTGGTTATCTAGAAATTATCAGTTAAGTTTGATAAAATATATGATTATTTTGAGTCTTAAACCGGTTATTATGGTGGTTTTACCGACGTATTTTTTATGCATATGACAATTCAATTTATTTAATGGCTTATATAATAGTTACTGGTGTTTTTAATGTGTTATGATTGTTTAATTCATATACAGGTTGATAATGGTCAAATAATGAATATAGTCTTTTATTTATGTTTTTGTTATGTATATGATTATTTAATTCATATAATGGTTGATATAGACTTTTTACTCGCTACTTATTTTGTTTAGGGTTAAATTGTGAATGTAGTTTTATTAATATGTTTGTTACTGACTATATATCCTTTGTTTAGGATCGAATTGTGAATGTATTGTTTGTACTGACTATATATCTTTGTTTAGGGCCGCAACGTGATCATTGAGCAGAGCTGGGGCAGCCCTAAGATCACAAAGGACGGTGTGACAGTAGCCAAGGCAGTGGAGCTTAAAGACAAGTTCCAGAATATTGGTGCCAAGTTGGTGCAGGATGTGGCTAACAACACCAATGAAGAGGCGGGTGACGGCACCACCACCGCCACTGTACTTGCACGCACCATTGCAAAGGAAGGGTTTGACAGGATCAGTAAAGGAGCCAACCCTATTGAGATCAGGTGTGTGGTGGTGGGTGGTGAGGTTATGATCTTGAATGGGTTTTAAAGGTGGCTTTTATAATGCTTTGGTTAATTAGTATCACTTTTTTTTTTATATATACTTTCGGTGATTGGTATTTTGTTCTATTTATGATATTCTTTGGGGGGTTTTTTAATGATCGCTCGGTTTTGTTCTTTTCATAATACGTTTTCTTTGACTATTTATGATCACTCCATTTATTTATTTGACTTGGCACCTTTTATTTTGATATTTTCGTTCATTTTATAAGATGTATTATTGAACTCTCGATAATTTTTTTGATTGACTTAACTTGTGTATGTTTTATTCTTTTCATAATATGCTTTATTTCACTATTAATAATCACTCAAATTATTATCTAAGGCATGGTCCTAAAAACTCATCTCAGTGCATGACCAGGACAGAGGATTTTTCATTTATTTCCCATCATTATACACATTTTCCATTTATTTTCCATCCTTATACACATTTTCCATTTATTTCCTATCACACATTTTTCATTCATTCCCGTAATTTCACATTTTCCATTTATTTCCCATCAATATACACATTTTTCCATTTATTTCTGTAATTTCACTCATTTTCCATTTATTATCCATAATTATATACATTTTCCATTTATTCCGGTAATTTCACACATTTTTCATTTATTCCCCATAATAATTACACACATTGTCCACCTAACATGATGACTAACCTTGCGAGTGACTCTTATGATCCTGCAGATCCAATTCTGACACTACCTCACCTTACCTTCAAGCCACACCTTTATCCATCCCTAACGAGGCACCTTCCTCCCCCCCTCCCCCAGGCGTGGTGTTATGCTGGCTGTAGAGAAAGTGATTGAACACCTTCGCTCACTTTCCCGTCAAGTCACTACACCTGCGGAGATTGCTCAGGTCGCTACTATTTCCGCAAATGGAGATAGTGAAATTGGTGAACTTATTTCCGCAGCCATGGAGAAGGTGAGACTGATAGCAACTAATGTTAATGATGATGATGATGATAATTATATGAGGTTTATTGATAAGAGATGTACAGCCTAAGAGCTCAAAGTATACAATAGGATTTGAAGAATTAATACTAACAATAATGATTAACTAGTAATGTGATTTCAGTTTGTTGTCTATACTCTTGTAAGCTAAATCATGTGTGTTATATTATGTTTTCATTAGCTTAAGTTTATTTTTTTAATGTTTGATCAGGTTGGTCGTGGCGGAGTGATCACAGTCAAGGATGGAAAGACACTCAAGGATGAACTGGAGGTAAGCAATTTATTATTTTGTTTGTGATGTATGTATATATATTGTTCCTCGTATGTGCTTCAACATTACATCATTAAAACATTGAGATTTCCCTATGATAAATATATATAATCTGATTGTTTTAACCTCACATTACTGTCTGAGTGTTTATCTGTAAGAGCCAAATCTGGGCATGAGTTAAGGAGAGACACATTCCTTGTTCTCTAATCAGGTTTGGGAGATCATGAACACCCAGGCTAATCCCTGACTGTGTTTTATACCCAGTCAGTTTCATACCGAGGGCACAAGACTATTGAGTTATACATTATTTAGTTGTGTTATACATGGGTGTTGTCTCTTACTTGGCATCACTTTTTTTTTTTTCGGGGAACTGGCAATTTTTCATTTTTTTCATTTTTCCCATTTTTCTTTCTTTTTTTCTATTGTCTTGGCTGGTTCTCCAATAGCATCTAAAAACTCAATTTTAATCTTGTCTTGTGTCCAGGTTATCGAGGGCATGAAGTTTGACCGGGGTTACATCTCACCTTACTTCATCAACACTGCCAAAGGGGCCAAGATTGAGTACCAAGACGCTCTAGTGCTGCTCTCGGAAAAGAAGATCTCCTCCATCCAGTCTATCATCCCTGCGCTGGAGATTGCAAATGCACAGCGGTGAGTTTGGATGTTGTATTAATAATGGTCTTGGTATTTAGAGGAATTATGGACTTTTTTATTTCTATTTATGATTGTTTAATTTACCTAACTCAGATTGTTGGTAAGTATAGTGTAATTGTTATATACAGTACTGAATAATATCCTGTTTTACATATATTTGCTTGTGAATGAAACTGATTTATTTTATTCCAATATTCAAAGGTAGATGTATAGTTTTGGAGTGGTTTTCAGAGCCAAATCTGGGCATGAGTTAAGGACACACACATTCCTTGTTCTCTAATCAGGTTTGGGAGATCATTAACACCCAGGCTAATCCCTGACTGTGTTTTATACCCAGTCAGTTTCATACCGAGGGCACAAGACTTAAAAGGTGTATATTATGTAGTGGTGCCTTAGAGAATTTTGAATTAAGACACTTTTAATTAATGTATTTGATATAATGTAGGAATTTCCCTTTGTATATCTTGCCCTCAAAGTTGTACTCGGTGAAGAAACGCTACATTTAAGCAATCTATCAAGTACCTAAACTTTTATCCATTTGATAATTCATGTCTCTATTTATCTTTTTTATTTTGTATTATTGTATTTGTTCATGTCTTTTTTTTTATTTATTTCATTATATATATATTTTTTTTTCTGGTTGGGTTGGGTCGGGGGAGTTGTAATAACCTCATTATCTTTACTATGACAGGAAGCCACTCATCATCATCGCCGAGGATGTTGATGGTGAAGCTCTGAGCACACTGGTGGTGAACAGACTCAAGATCGGCCTCCAGATCGCTGCTGTCAAGGCTCCCGGCTTTGGTGATAACAGGAAGAACACCATCACGGACATTGCCATCTCCACCGGTGCTCTCGTGTTCAATGACGAAGCAAGTCTGGTCAAGATTGAAGATGTGCAGGTGTGTGGATGTACTCAGTGATATATTGTGATTTATTGATCTTTTTATATTGATATTTTACATGTATTCTGTATAATTGTTGAGTCTTGGCTTATTTCACATTTTCTGTATTGCTTATAACTTTGAGTCTTGGCTTTTTCCTCATTCTCCATCTTCCTTATTTTCTGTATTGTGTTTAACTTTGAGTGTTTTTGGTTCAGAGCCAAATCTGGGCATGAGTTAAGGAGACACACATTCCTTGTTCTCTAATCAGGTTTGGGAGATCATGAAGACCCAGGCTAATCCCTGACTGTGTTTTATACCCAGTCAGTTTCATACCGAGGGCACAAGACAAAGTTATAGATCATTTATACTATTTTAACATCACTGTGTACCTCCAACCTAACCTAGCTGTGACTTTCCACCAGGCACATGATCTAGGTATGGTCGGTGAGATTCAGATCACCAAGGACGACACACTTATGCTGAAGGGTAAAGGCAAGCCATCAGACATTGAGAGGCGAATCAAGCAAATCCGTGAACAGATCGAGGACAGCAACTCTGAGTACGAGAAGGAGAAGATGCAGGAGCGTGTTGCTAGGCTATCTAACGGTGTAGCTGTCGTTAAGGTCGGAGGCTCGTCGGAAGTAGAAGTGAATGAGAAGAAGGACCGTGTGAATGATGCTCTCTGTGCCACAAGAGCTGCTATTGAGGAAGGAATAGTGCCAGGTGGTGGTGTGGCACTCCTCCGCTGCCTCCCTGCCCTGAATGCCCTCACCCCTGCTAATGATGACCAGAAGATGGGTATTGATATTATCCGTAAAGCTATCCGGACCCCATGCCACACCATTGTTAGTAATGCCGGTATCGACGCGGCTGTCATCGTAAACAAGGTGGAGGAGGCGACAGGTGACTATGGTTATGATGCTGCCACGGGGACCTTTGTTAACCTGGTGGAAGCCGGAATCATTGACCCGACAAAGGTGAGTGTCAGAAAAGGTCATGGAATTAAGTCTCTGTGGTAATTGTTTATTCATACTTATTATTCATGTACACTGTTATTAATTACTTTATGTTCTGTTTCAGGTTGTACGCACAGCTCTCACTGATGCTGCAGGAGTGGCCTCTCTGCTCACCACAGCAGAGACAGTCATCACGGAGATCCCCAAGGAGGAGCCAGCAGGCGGCATGGGTGGTGGAATGGGGGGCATGGGTGGGATGGGAGGCATGGGCGGGATGGGTGGTATGGGAATGTAAGATCATTATGATTAAGTTACAAATTGTTCTTTATTCTTTTTTCTCTCATAGGGTTTGGTGCAGTATGTTATTGAAACATGAGAGCGCACTTTTCTTCATGTGTTTACCAGCAGCTAAAAGTCTTGGGCATTATTGTGTTCGTGGATGTGTTACGAAGGCATTGTTTCACCTCTGAAGACTGTAATCATTCCAAAGTGCTGCTCTACTGAGTGACATTACCCATTATTTCATCCTCATATACTTCTTCATCACTGTGAATGTGAATCATGTATCTGGACGGACGGTAAGTGATAAGTGTTGAATGTACAAAGTGTAGATACACAACCAATGTAGATAATTTTGTTATCCTCAAAAGTGTTTATAAAATTAATTAAAATGAGTTTTTTGATCTAATGTTTTATTGGTAGAACAATTTATCTACTCGCTGGTCTCTCCTGGTTATGTGAAAATATACTTGAATTTATTATATGTTGCCTCCAGTTTCCATTTTGGTTTATACATCTGTTTAGGAGCTGCAAGATTGAAAATTTGTGATAGCGTCATTACAAATATAAGATGAAAATTGATCATTCGTTCAGATTCTAATATCTATATAAATAAAGTATACAGTGATGCTAAGTCACCGTTTCCATGCAATGACCTTGGTCTTATCAGGGCATCTCCACTTATATCTTGATGGCACACTATCTTCACATGATCAATTGTAAGTATAAGCCGAGTAGTGTGCACAAGGACATGAACTGAGCTGGTACAAGGCAGTTATAACCGTGCAATAACCTTGTGCTAATCAGGGCATCTGACTTGTATGATAGCACTTTTTTTTTTTTTTTTTTTTTTTTGCTATCAGCCATGGCATAGGCTATTAGACCATATAAATTTAAGTTTTTACTTGTTTTATTTTTTTAATTATTTGATTTTTATTTATTTATTCACACACCCCACGCACGCGCGAGCGCGCACACACACAGGAGGGCAAGTTGATAGCCTTCTAGTCCCGTCAGAACTACAAAATCATAACTTTAGGCATATGTTCCATACTTATTCTTTGTTATGTGAACACAGGTAACCGTGTCTGAGAAAATAACCTAAACATTCTCCATTTGGCGAAGGTGTCAATTCTGGGATATCTAGGCTGTGATTCTAGTACACCAGTCTCTGTACCACCAAGCCACACTTACTTGATAATGTTTAAGAGTTGTGTGTCATCAAGCACATGAATATTTTACTGCAAAGATCTATTTTTTCAGGACGCTAGTGTTTATTTTTTCTGGTTTGCAGGTGACAGCAAATTGGAAAACCCCTCCTCCAAACAAGTCTAAACGTTATGTAGCACCTCCTCACAACCATCCTCATGTAGCTGCATGTGAAGTTGATGTTCCAGGCATGTGGTTAACTGATATTCATGTTGACCATGCTCAGCAGTTGGAAGCAGGTTCCCTTCCCTGTCTGGGTTTCAGTCAACCACAACATTGGAAAAAGCAAACTGTAACCAAGTTGTTGTTCCATCAGGTGAATGGATTCAAATCATTCATGTCAACAACAACCATTGGTTAACTGTGAGCAACATTGGTTGCAATCTTGGCACAGTTAACGTTTATGACAGCATGGCTGTCGTAAATGAAAATAATGATAAGTTCAGCTGCCAGATAGCTGCCTTATTAAAAACATATTTGTCTACAATAGCTCTCTCTCTCTCTCTCTCTCTCTCTCTCTCTCTCTCTCTCTCTCTCTCTCTCTCTCTCTCTCTCTCTCTCTCTCTCTCTCTCTCTCTCTCTCTCTCTCTCTCTCTCTCTCTCTCTCTCTCTCTCTCTCTCTCTCTCTCTCTCTCTCTCTCTCTCTCTCTCTCTCTCTCTCTCTCTCTCTCTCTCTCTCTCTCTCTCTCTCTCTCTCTCTCTCTCTCTCTCTCTCTCTCTCTCTCTCTCTCTCTCTCTCTCTCTCTCTCTCTCTCTCTCTCTCTCTCTCTCTCTCTCTCTCTCTCTCTCTCTCTCTCTTTAATATCACATGGAATCAGAAAGTAAGAATCCGTAAGAACATTACAAAAAGAAAAGAACACACTATTATGGTTTTACAATGAAGTCGATGTTATTAATTAATTACTCTATCAACACAATTTATTATGATAAAGTAATAATAACAGTTGCGTACATAATAGCAACATAAGAAAAAATAAATTGGATATAAAAAAAACTGTCATAATTTCGTAGCACAATCAATTATACAATAAACATTTAAATCATGCAGGAATACGTTCATGATATACATAATAGCAACATAAGAAAAGATAAATTGGATATAAAAAAAAAAACTCATAATTTCGTGTCACAGTCAATCAATTATACAATAAACATTTAAATCATGCAGGTTATAAGAAAATATTTTCCAAAGTACAACATTCTTCACTGTAGGTACGAAGCCATAAATCACAACTCAGTTTTTTGAAATCACAATCAGTTATCCTTGCAAGTTTGTGGTGAACAGGTGATGGGTCGTGTTTTGCACCTTTCCTGCATTTACATTGGAATTCCTTCGTTAACCTTCCATTATCAAATCTTCTCTCTCGTCCCTTGATAAATAGAAGCTACTGGTGAATAATGTCGGTCGTTTATAGAAGAAATTATCGGAACTGAATAGAGTAAGAATTCGAGTGCGAATCTTGACCGTTAAATATTCAAAAAGTAGCTGTGTGCGGGATGTAATTCCACTAATTGTGACTTCAGTGTTACGTGAGGGATACGGAGAGTGGTTAGTATACGTAGATAATTAACTATTGGTTATAGAGTCGAGTGTGAAGTGTTAAATGGAAGATATTAGTGAAAAGTGAATAAAATAGGTCACAGAGTCGAGTGATAAGTGTTAAGTGACCTCGCTTCCCCTGAAACCAATTTTAACTACCTTGACACTCGCTGGGTGACGTGTGAAAAAAAATAATAAGGAAAATATTATAAGTGGAGTAATAATCAAGGCGCAAGGGAAAAAAAAAGTGCAGATGAAGTGATATATGGATAAAGGAATAAGTGTGTGAAATAAGTGGCGGGAACAAGGAAGAGATAAGGAGAGGATCAAGGATAAAAGGACTAATGAAGGGATAGAAAGGGAAGAAAAGAAGAAAGATGAGGTTTCGGTCATCAATAGAAGGAAAGGTTAGTCAATAGGCTTGAGTACTCTTGTATGTGTCAGTTATAAGTGTAAGTAAATATAAGTTAATAATACATACTACTTGTAATTCTAAAGATGACACGTTAGTAATGAATCAATATCACGATGATGATTTAAAGGTTTATTATGTAATAATGTACACTTATACATGGCACATATATACAAATGTACATGTTACACAAAGCGGGGAGCCCGCCAGTGTAGTAGTGAGTCAAGACACGGCGGTGTGTCACGCGCGTGGCTTGTCTGTTACTGGTGGGTGGTGGCGGTCCTCACCATCCGAAATCAATATCACGCGATATTTCTGGATTAAGCCATGTTGTACTAAATAGGAACACGGACTTTACTTCCGAACAAGAACATAATAGGACCTACAGAAATATGCTAAAATTATTTCTGAGAGCGTCTTTATCTTATTTGTATTATATTTCCTTACAAATGATTCTGGTCCAAATAAAAATTCATAATTCTTTTCTTTAAACAGTAATGTCTGCTTCTGATATATAATATTTCATTCATCAAGTGGTCCTTCATGTCCGTAAACACGGCTTCATTGCACGATAGGATAGGTTAGCAGACAGTCTGGTAGCAGCGACAACACGGCCGATAGATGGAGTTGGCTACGTTTTCTTTAGTTCACTGCAACATCATTTCCTTCCTCATTCATTGTACGTTCGTCATTTTGTGTTATTTAATAATTATTATTTATCGTTTATTCAATGATAAATCTATTCATCTGTCTATCTGTTTCATTATTAAGGTGAATGTAATTACCGAAGACACAACCCAGTGGGCACAACATGCATAATTCACATGGAAAAAACGTGGATCTGACACATAGAAAAGTCATGTGAATCTAGTTCATTTTGAAAGATTTCACGTGGATGTGACACGTGTTTTCCACGGGTCAATTCTCACGTATAACATGTCACTTTCACGTGTACTTCACGTGAATTTTGGATGGTGTACTCCTCATGTTGATTTAGATGTCACTTTCACGTGAATTTTGGATGGTGTACTCCTTATGTTGATTTAATGTGTTTTTTTCAATGCAAATATTTTTTACTACATATTATAGGCCTATTAAAAATGAACAGGTTTAATGTTGAGCACCAAAAATTTTTTTTTTTCTAAATATACAATACTGTAAATATTCACATGATTTGTAAAGGAAAACACTAAGGAATTGGCAATGTTAAGAAAATAAAATTAGTATATATATATATATATATATATATATATATATATATATATATATATATATATATATATATAATAAAAACGTTATTCAAGGTTAGGTTAGGTTAGGTTAGGTTGGAAGCTAGAATAAGGTTAGGTTAGGTTAAGGCTAGCTTTATTGAAGCTGTAGGAGTATTCATAACAGAATGCATGCTGACACAGAGAACTGTGCTCTTATAAGGCACACTATTCTATTCGATATATTTAAATTTTATATTTATAAATTCTCATGTATATACATACCATATAACACATTCCTGTACATACACGTACATACACTTATTGTATTCTCTACACACACTTTCATTACTTCATGATTTATATAAATGACTTAGAGACAGGAATAAACAGTGATATCAGTAAATTTGCCGATGACACAAAGATAGGAAGACCGATAAAGAATTTAAATGATGCTAGGATGCTGCAGGATGACTAAAATAGGCTGTACGAGTGGTCAGAGAGATGGCAGATGCAGTTTAATGTTAATAAGTGTAGCATTATGGGCGTAGGTAAAGGTAATAGGTCTGTAGACTACACATTAAATGACACTACCTTAGGAAGGTCATATAGTGTGAGGGACTTAGCAGTTCAAATAAGCAGTGATTTGCGCCCCAGGGAACAGTGTATTATAGCTAGAAATAGGGCCAACAAGATACTGGGATTTATTAGTAGGTGTGTGACAAACAGGAGTTCTGAGGTCATTCTGAGATTGTACTTAGCGCTAGTTAGACCCCACCTAGATTATGCAGCTCAATTTTGATCCCCTTATCCATCAAATATAATATAATAGATATCCTTATTTTCTTATGTTCGTCAATGTTGTACGTTGGTAGTTTCACAGGTAACGTGGCGGCGGATGTATTGTTAGGTTAAGTTAGCAGACAGTCTGGTAGCAGCGACAACACGGCCGATAGATGGCGTTGGCTACGTTTTCTTTAGTTCACTGCAACATCTCCATTTATAAATTCTCATGTATATACATACCATATAACACATTCCTGTACATACACGAACATACACTTATTGTCTTCTCTACACACACTTTCATTATGAGCGTAGGTAAAGGTAATAGGTCTGTAGACTACACATTAAATGATACTACCTTAGGAAGGTCATATAGTGTGAGGGACTTAGGAGTTCAAATAAGCAGTGATTTGCGCCCCAGGGAACAGTGTATTATAGCTAGAAATAGGGCCAACAAGATACTGGGATTTATTAGTAGGTGTGTGACAAACAGGAGTTCTGAGGTCATTCTGAGGTTGTACTTAGCGCTAGTTAGACCCCACCTAGATTATGCAGATTATCCATATTTTCCTATGTTCTTATGGTTTTAGGCGGGGGAAACCATTATTGAATTCGCAAAATGTCTTTGAAGCTAGGTTAGGTTGGAAGCTAGAATAAGGTTAGGTTAGGTTAAGGCTAGCTTTATTGAAGCTGTAGGAGTATTCATAACAGAATGCGCGCTGACACACAGAGAACTGTGCCCTTGTAAGGCACACTATTCTATTCCATATATTTAAATTTTATATATATAAATTCTCATGTATATACATACCATATAACACATTCCTGTACATACACGTACATACACTTATTGTATTCTCTACACACACTTTCATTACTTCATGATTTATATAAATGACTTAGAGACAGGAATAAACAGTGATATCAGTAAATTTGCCGATGACACAAAGATAGGAAGACCGATAAAGAATTTAAATGATGCTAGGATGCTGCAGGATGACTAAAATAGGCTGTACGAGTGGTCAGAGAGATGGCAGATGCAGTTTAATGTTAACAAGTGTAGCATTATGGGCGTAGGTAAAGGTAATAGGTCTGTAGACTACACATTAAATGACACTACCTTAGGAAGGTCATATAGTGTGAGGGACTTAGCAGTTCAAATAAGCAGTGACTTGCGCCCCAGGGAACAGTGTATTATAGCTAGAAATAGGGCCAACAAGATACTGGGATTTATTAGTAGGTGTGTGACAAACAGGAGTTCTGAGGTCATTCTGAGATTGTACTTAGCGCTAGTTAGACCCCACCTAGATTATGCAGCTCAATTTTGATCCCCTTATCCATCAAATATAATATAATAGATATCCTTATTTTCTTATGTTCGTCAATGTTGTACGTTGGTAGTTTCACAGGTAACGTGGCGGCGGATGTATTGTTAGGTTAAGTTAGCAGACAGTCTGGTAGCAGCGACAACACGGCCGATAGATGGCGTTGGCTACGTTTTCTTTAGTTCACTGCAACATCTCCATTTATAAATTCTCATGTATATACATACCATATAACACATTCCTGTACATACACGTACATACACTTATTGTCTTCTCTACACACACTTTCATTATGAGCGTAGGTAAAGGTAATAGGTCTGTAGACTACACATTAAATGATACTACCTTAGGAAGGTCATATAGTGTGAGGGACTTAGGAGTTCAAATAAGCAGTGATTTGCGCCCCAGGGAACAGTGTATTATAACTAGAAATAGGGCCAACAAGATACTGGGATTTATTAGTAGGTGTATGACAAACAGGAGTTCTGAGGTCATTCTGAGGTTGTACTTAGCGCTAGTTAGACCCCTAGATTATGCAGATTATCCATATTTTCCTATGTTCTTATGGTTTTAGGCGGGGGAAACCATTATTGACTTCGCAAAACGTCTTTGAAACTAGGTTAGGTTGGAAGCTAGACTAAGGTTAGGTTAGGTTAAGGCTAGCTTTATTGAAGCTGTAGGAGTATTCATAACAGAATGCGCGCTGACACACAGAGAACTGTGCCCTTGTAAGGCACACTATTCTATTCCATATATTTAAATTTTATATTTATAAATTCTCATGTATATACATACCATATAACACATTCCTGTACATACACTTATTGTACACACACTTTCATTACTTCATCTACACTACCATTCACACCATCCACAAGGCACATAACAACAACACCGGCCTTTGGTTTTTGTAGTTTATTGATGCAGGTTGGTTTAGACACAGGATGCTGTACATTGGAGAAAGATGGTGAATGATGTGTGTGAGGGGAGCCATGAGGCTTGGCTCCCCTCACGCGAGATGTGGTGTGAGCTCGTGGTGGACTGAGTGTGTGTATGTGCGTGTGTGTGTGTGTGTGTAGAGATTGCCACCTTGACGGGGTGACGCGGGCCTTCGTAAGTTCGTATCTGGCCCACAGGAGTGTGTGTTGTTGTTGTTGTTTAATGTTTATTGATACAAAAATATAAACAGATACAATAAAAATACACATGAAAATTTACAATAAAAAGAAACATACATCAAAACAATAACTAAAAAGGTATACAAAGCCGCTATACAGAGAGCCGCCCGTGGCTAGAGGTGTCTTGTTAGCAGGTTGGGAGGGCGTTGTCCACCGCGTCGTCGTCTGCCTCCATTTCTTCAAAACTATACCATTCAGTGGTGAAGTCGTATCCAGGGAAGTGCGGCATGGTCGGAAGTGGTCTGGCAACAGGGAGGAGCTCAGGAAGGTGCTTGTGTGCTCGAAGCGCTCGCCGTGGTCCCGAGGGAGGCAATTATAGGCTCAGCTGCTGGGTGTGTTGGAATGTAGTATGTAGGAGTGTCGCTGCTACAAAGTCACGTCAATTTTTAGTGATGGGGAAAAAACACGAACTATTACTATAAAAAAAATAGCAGCAATCTGGTAGACACATACACACGCACACACACGTGCGCTTCTGATCTGTAAACAATAAATAAAGCAAATTTAGCAGAAGAGGAAGGAAAAGAGGGAAAAATAGTTTAGTTACTCCTTAAAGAGAGAGAGAGAGAGAGAGAGAGAGAGAGAGAGAGAGAGAGAGAGAGAGAGAGAGAGAGAGAGAGAGAGAGAGAGAGAGAGAGAGAGAGAGAGAGAGAGAGAGAGAGAGAGAGAGATGGAATGGGAAAGCAAATAGATGATTGTGGGAAGCTATTATTTGTTCAAACTGACTTATGATAATAGATGTTGATTGTCCTCCTCCTTCTTCTCTTCTTCCTCCTCCTCCTTCTCCTACATTTCCCCTTGTGCATGTCATTGGGTAGCGTGATGCAAAACTCCCTCTGTCTGTTCTTTCTGTTACAAAGCCTTTTGGCAAGAGAGAAAAAAGTCTACGGAACCGTCATGCCAGTGTTAACTTGCTGTCCACACGTCCACACTACGGCCTTGAGGATCATGCGCTGGACTTAATCGCCAGCCATTACCCTCCAGGAGGAAGCTTAAGCCCTATTATAGCCTGATGTATGGGTAAGGCTTTGACCCCTGACCTTATCTCTATCCCTATCGCCTTGCTCAAGGATAGTAATTTCTTGGTCATCAGAGGAACTTTGCACCTTTGCCAATATACGTTTGCACCCCGGGCCTGAATCGGTTACATTGCGGGCCGGAAAACGGATCTGCATCGGCATTCCTTAACGATACTTTAACCAATTCCGGGCCAATGCAGTATTTTACTGACTCCAATTCCAGACCACTATAGAGCCTGCAGCTTGCAATATGATTAACAAAGTGTGAGCTAGCTTACCATTAGGATGTCATATAAAGCCTGTAAATAAAACAATAATTATATTATCAAATATATATTCCTTTTCATATAAAACTAATGTTTGGCAGCATTATCACAGTAAAAAAATTACCATCTACATATGACTGGAAAAAAATATAAGAATAAATGAATTTATATCAATGTGTGATAAATACTGGCTTTTACTTTCAATGACTCTCTCTCTCTACATATATATATATATATATATATATATATATATATATATATATATATATATATATATATATATATATATATATATATTTGTTAGTTAATATCTAAATCCAGACAAGTGACTGAATTTTTCAGGCAGTATGTAAATTGCCTGATTCACTCAGTCAATTTAGAAATCAGCTAAAAATTGCAGACAATTTACAAAATTACTAAAATTTTGATAGATTTTCTTAGCATATTCACTGAAATGAATCACTGCCCGGCCAAGGAAACGAACCCCATGTGTGTGTATGTGTAATTCAAAAGGATCTGAACACGAATGAATCTTCAATCCCTGCCCGGCCGTTTGGGAGGTGGACAGCTAGCCAGTGGAGTTGTGTGTTGGCCTTGTCCCTGGCATTGTCTTCTCTTGAGGTGTACTTAACTTGTAGAAGACATGGCGTGTTCTCAGGAAGCACATTTTTACAAGAAAGTGATGTTGAAGAAAAACTCAGATTCAAAGTCATTACTATTGACTAAAACTGAGTACTATAACCTGATAGAGGAAGTCAGAGTAGCAGCGTCTACAAAAAATAAATCAAATTGGCAGTACTACATACTCGGACGTTATGAAGTTCTTCAGTGCGGTGATGTCGAAAAGTTGATAAAAAAAACGAATGATAGAACTCAAGAACCTGCTTATTTTGTGTACATAGAGGATATGTTTTACACAATAAAACGTACTCACATTGCTATGGGACATGGCGGCAGAGACAAAATGGTGAAAGCTTTGTCAAGACATGCAAACGTAACTAGAGAAACTGTAGAATTGTTCAAATCTTTGTGTTCAGTGTTTTTGTTCATTCAGATGGTTTATCACAGGGCCCTGCCTATCCAGACAGTCCACCCTGTGACCAGAATCCTCAAGAAAGACTTCATAAACTCCAAGAAAACATAACACTTCAACGGTCCAGAGCAGCAGCTGGTCAGTTAGTTCAAGCTGAGCGCATGGTCAAACGTAGCCGTTTAGATCATGTCCCAGGTAATCCTGGAGATAACGTGATAATTCCCATCCCATTAGTCGAACGAGGCAAAGGTGATCCAAGAAATGTTATTGGTGTTATCTTAGATTGTAATGAAAATGACATGTATCGAATAGCCGTGAGAGAAGGAATACTCAAGGGACGCTACAGTAGAAATCAATTTGATATTTGTACCCAACAACTGTATAGTATTGGTGACGTGAGTACAGACAAGGTAATAGGACTTAGTCAGGCAGTACAGCAGTCATCTAGGTTTGGCGGACAAGGTTATGCTAAGTGCAACATTACTGTAAGCAAAAAACAGTGTCAAACAAATTGATGTAAATGTTACAAATAAGGTTACAAGTGCCACTCTAGTTTGAATTGTTACAAGTGCCACTCTAGTTTGAATTGTAAAAATAAAAACTGACAATGTTTTATTTAAATGTTACATTTTATTTATTTATTATTTTTTTTTTTTCATTCTATCGTCTCATAGGTTTTAGAAAATAAAATTTTACTCAAGAATACAGTTTGTTTTTCCGTCAGTATTAGTTAATATGCCAATAAAACAATGAGCTCTGACGTCACACTAAAATTGACAATTGGAAAATTGACCAATTACACATTCACTAATTCATTTCAGTCAATATGCCAAGAAAATATATCAAAATTTTAGTAATTTGGTAAATTGTCTGCAATTTTTAGCTGATTTCTAAATTGACTGAGTGAATCAGGCAATTTACATACTGCCTGAAAAATTCAGTCACTTTACAACTTGTCTGGATTTAGATATTAACTAACAAATATATATATATATATATATATATATATATATATATATATATATATATATATATATATATATATATATATATAGCTAGGATTATCAAGAATTAAGAATAAAGAAATACATTGATTCCGTGTCTCAGGCAGGAGTGTTGAGTAATCTTTTCCTTAAAGAAATTTTGTATTGATCCAAAATAAAGTAAATAATGGAATAATTTTGTAATAATTGTAATTTATGCATGAAATGCATTCCATTCATGCATAAAATCCTTTCCAATAATTTTTCAATGAAAAAATTACCATTTATGAATACTACTCAGACAAAACTACATCATGTTGTGATGAATGACTTGATCTCGCCCTTTGTGCTCTACCACCACAGCGATCACTGGAATAACGGAGATACATCATGACTGTTTTAGCAATCTCCTTTTCATCTATGGAGAATTGTGGCTTCCTGAGCATCACTCCTGTCAAAAGACAATGTTATGTAAATAGGTATATTAACTATACAGTATCAGTTCTAAAAAACATCCAATGGCAAGTGAAGGGTTATGTTCAGCAAGATATTTATTTTTACATCAAAACGTTCTGAACAAAGGCAAACAGAAAACGGGAATAAAATACCAATGTTAGTGGTATTGTAGCTATTATATTAATAAGGGAGGTCTCATCAGTACCTATGTCATGTCATCTACTCTAAACCTTGTCATCATTCACCATTTCATAACTTGAACATGATAAATACAGGTTAAATTTAAAATATTTCAATACTTTAAATTGTACTCACCAAACACCACTTTTTTTTTGACCAAGGTTTGTTGATGGTATCCATAATTGACTTTACTGCAACTTTCACAGTAGCTCCACCCAAAACCTTCAGCCGTTGTATCTAAAACACATAACTTTGATAATAATATGTTCTTTTTTATTTATTATGTCTGCATACACTTGAAGTATTATTCCAACATAAAAGTCCCTTGATTTCATGAAGGCAAGAAATGGTTACATCACTTAGACTAGTGCGTGATCAACTGGTTTTATACTCACACAAAATAAACATAAGAACATAAGAAATGAGGAGACTGCAAGTGACCAGTTAATGACCTACACGAGGCAGTTCCTTGTCCTCCACCCTTGGAATAATTCAATATTTAGCCATCCCACTTGTCATCCCTATCCATACTCTGATCCAACCGTCTTTTAAAGCTACCTATTGACTCAGCACTTACTACGTGTCTATCCAGCCTATTCCAATCGTTCATGACTCTGTTAGTGAGCCAATATCTACCTATGTCTATGACATAGCTATTTAATGTGTTTCTAACGTACAGTGCCACACCTCCCCCTCTCCTACCTACTCTATCCCTGTGGAAAAAAGTGTGGCACTGTACGTTAGAAACACATTAAATAGCTATGTCAATACCACAATAAAAACAAATAGGAATACGGAGTCATTATGGATTGACATTATTATAGGAGGGAATAAGTTAGTTGTAGGCATTATATATAGGCCTCCGGATTTAGACGAAGCAGCTAGTGCACCCCTGATGCAAGAGCTTGCAAGGGCATCTAGGTATAATGTGTGCATTATAGGGGACTTTAATTATAGGAGAATAGACTGGGATAGTATGACAGGAGACGGGTGTTCGGAGGAATTCTTAAATGTCGTCCAGGATGGTTTTTTCACACAACTTGTAAGGGAACCAACACGACAGAGAAATATTTTAGATCTGGTCTTAACGAATAATGAAACTTTGGTAAGTCAGGTTGAGATAGGAGTGAGATTTGATGTTAGTGACCACCACGAAATTAGATTCAAGATTAATGCAAAGAGGCAGGTAGAACAGAACACTGCTTTAGTACCAGATTTTAGAAAATGAAATTACCAGGGCCTCAGACATTACTTCCAGGGTATAAATTGGGAGGGTATAGAGGAGGATCAAAACATTGTTATAATTAATTCAAATAAAGTGCTAATAGAATACTTCATTCTTCTTACCATGAGCTCTTTGAATTCTTGATCAAGAGTGTAAAATGCATCAAGTGTTTCAATTGGCAGTACAGCATCAACAGCAGTAAAATCATATTCCCGTGGTGATGATACTGGCATCATATTCAACTGCTGTCATTATTTGTTCAAGCAGTTTACTTTGATCTTCTATGTGCGTCTCACATCTTGCTACAGCAAGTAGGATGGCCTTAGATTCTGAAAGAAAAAAACGCACATAAAAATTGCAAATTCATATTTCTAAGACAAAGTAAAATATGTAATAACAGTAGTGAAATATCATATAGTTATTTTGTTGTTAGTCAGCCTTTATATTCCTTAATACATGCCCCATCCCCAAATTATGTAGCCTTTGTACTGGCCTACAAACTACTCCCTTTGATGTTTTCACATTTACACTCCGTACAACACCATCTTTACCAGGGAACAACTCTACAACAACCCCAAGAGGCGTCTTATCATCCCAAATTAATACAACTGATCCTTTCTCTAAATTACATCTGGGTGCAAAACCTGTAGTGGTTGGGGGTAAATTTAATAAATAGTCTGACACCCACAACCTCCAAAAACTGTCCAGTAGTTGTTGCCTCGAGCCTTCATGCTCACGCAGATCTTTAGATGACACCATGGGAAGCTGGTCATTTGCAAGCTCCATTTGAAATCACGCTGTGCATCCCATCAAAAAATGAGAAGGGGTTAAAGGTCTAGAATAATGAGGATCCTCTCCAGCAAACGTTAACGGCCTAGAGTTTATACATGCTTCAATCTCATGTAACGTAGTCTCCAGCTCACTTCTCGTCTGCACAAAACAAAGGTCCTGCATAATCTACACCTGTTACAGTGAAAGGAGGAGGTGGTCTAGTGGTTAGGATGCTCGCCTCACAAGTGAGAGGTCGCGGGCTCGATCCCTGCGCCGGGTAGGGTCAAATACCTTACTGATGACACTGAGAACTGCTCTCTTTGTAGATGCCACCTCATGATTCCTCAGATCGAGACAGCCAAATGAAAAACTATCCTCAGTCAGACACCACTGTAAACCAAGAACCTTAGTTTCTGCATGCATGCTGGGCTCTAGATTCTCACTAAATTTGTCTGTTAAGGTTTTACAGTTGAAGCTCCATTTGAAAGGGACATACTGGCCTTGGACAAAACTGAACGTGCTTCATTAAACTTAACAAAAGCTTCCTCTGAGCTGTCAGCTCCTGACAACCAATCAACATATAAATTATCATTAAGTTCTGCAACAACTTCTGAACTAGGAAAACCTTTAAGGTGGTGTTTAATAATATGCAATGTGTGGTGTGAGGTCAAAATCGGACATGAGCTCTGAGCTCCCTTCCGTAGAGGAAGTGCTGGTGATTACGTACTAAGGCCCGTATATGAGTTATGTTTTAAGTTTCAGTGTACAAGTATGTTATATATCAACCATACCTTCTATGACCTCGTCCAAGTTCTGCATCACTCTGCAGATCCGATGTTTCTTCTGCTCTTCTGACCCGGCTATTTGCAATTGAATATGTCTCTGCGTAAGAGGTATAGATATATAATGAACGGATTAGAAAGTAAAATATAAAATAAATGGAGCTTACGTGAACTATGGTATCATTATGCACTTTTGATCAATAATAATAAAAATAACTCGGCAGTAATCATCAACTGGTCATGTGAATCATATTTGGAAGAAAATACTCACCATAAGAGCCAAGTATTTGTACTGGATGGGCAGCCCAACTTTCCCCAGGTATGACTTGCTCCTTGATAGCCGTTCGAGTTTTCTGTGAGTCTTTGTATGGAGGCCATCTACATGTTCTTTGATCTTTTGGTAGCCAAACACTTGGAGAAACATCCACTTCCTGTGTTTCATCAAACACTTTGGAGGTCATGATGGAACTCAGTCACTGGGTGAAGGCTGTAAAGAAGCGGGAAAGCAACAAATATATTTTGTGATAATGGTATCAGAAAATATTTCCTCTCGTTTGCCATGTAAGATCTTTTTGCAGTGTTTTAACTTTATAAATCCCTATATTTGCAGATGATAATGGGTACTTTATAAAAATGTCTTTAACCTGATAAATTTGATATATTACTCTTATACTATTAGATTCATGTTTAGGTGAAATAATATTTTGGATGCATCCAATCTCATTACTCCTTGATCAGCACATGTGACTGTTAAAGCAGTATTTTTTCAAGTAAATTTCCTTATACTCATTGCATACCATTTCATCAACTAAAGGGCCTTGTGAATGGCTCTTTCAGAACAGGATAGTTATGTTCCTCCACATCCATTCACTCACCTATACTTATATTTCTTTCTGAAATTCTATTAATAATTTGAGATAAAGGGAAGTTGGGTGTAATTATCGATATCTCCACACAAAAACCCACTAATTATTTGCAAAACACACACATACACATTCACTTTAATCATATATACTACTCAACCATGGTGGTGTGTGTGTGTGTGTGTGTAAAGAGAGAGAGAGAGAGAGAGAGAGAGAGAGAGAGAGAGAGAGAGAGAGAGAGAGAGAGAGAGAGAGAGAGAGAGAGTGAGGGGAAGAGAGAGAGAAAGAGATGTCATGAAGGAAGATACAAATTGACCTTTAATCCCTTCCCTTCCTTTTCCCTCCCACTTCCCCTACAAAGCCTTCAGCACCTGGGGTCAGTTTGATCACAGCGGAGGAGGAAGAGGGAAATAGGGGGGAAATTAACCTCAAAATGGAACACACACACACACACACACACACACTCTGGACACCTTGATGGGTTTAGCGACAATCTCCTTCCCTTTATCCTAAAGGCGACGCTGCAGAAGAAAAGGAGTGAGAGAAAGGAGAAGAATGGGGCTGTTTGTTTTGCCTTGTGGAGGGGGAAGGAAGGAAGGAAGGAGGGAGGGAGGGAGGTGAAGGAGGGATGGGAAGTGAAGGTTTGTGTTTGCATGTGTGTGTGTGTGTGTGTGTTATCTTATCATCCTTATTTCTATCATTATCATTATCATCATTATTATCACCATCGCTATTATCATTATACCTTGGCATTCATCATTTCCTACGAATACACCTTCAGTAATGTATAGCTATTTTTACTGAAATAAAACATGAAAAGCATAACAAATACACTTGAAGCAATTCATATATAAACAAACTCCTTATGAAAAACATCGGGGTCCTCTCTCTCTCTCTTTCTCTTTCTCTTTCTCTCTCTCTCTCTAGTGGTTTGCCGTCGACTCAACACTCAACAGATGGCGCTGTTGTTCAGCTAGAGAGAGAGCGAGAGAAAAAGAGAAAGAGAAAGAAAAAGAGAGAGAGTTTGTGCAAATTTGAGGCTCGGGGAGGATTGAGTTAGATGCAGTATGACAACTTGGACGCTGCCAGCGTGCATCCTTGCCAAAGCAAAAGCAACATAGCCACCTACCTATTTGTGACTCCCAGTAATGTGTTTGTGTGCTGTGCAGTTGTGCTATGCAGTTGTGATGTCGTTTGTCGGACTATACAGCAGTGTAACGGTGAACGAACGAGTTATTGAAGTATTCCGTGGAGCACAGCGCAACACACACCTCCTCTCTTTGGAGTCACGATGGACACTGAGGCAATTTGCGGCGAGGCTAGTTGTCTCCTCCATTCACGAGGCAGAGTCTGCCTGATTACGTCACTGGCGAGGGCTGGAATATGAGAAAGATTTCACAAAAGTACCACCTTACAGCTAAAATGTCTTCTTCTTCTTCCTCTTCTGACCTATTCCGCTTGGTATCGCTTTTGGGTCGCCTCCCAGCCAGACGCCACGTCAGTGACGTCACGCCAGTGCTCCAGCTGTCAGCTGGGCGAGAGGTTGGTCAGAGGAGAGTAGTGGTGTTGCGGCAGAATTAGTGTGTGGTTTTCTTGGTAGGGGAGTGTGGTCCTGGGTCAGTTGTGTGTTGTGTGTAGCTGTGTAGGCGGGGGTTGATCGAGGTGAAGGAGGTTTAGCGGGTCGTGTTGGGGTTTGGTGATAATTGTCTTTGGCTGTTTGAAGTGAGCCTGGAGGAGTAGAAAATGTGTCGCCATTGACCGACAGCGCCATCTGTTGAGCCAACGCCAAACTATACCACCAGAGAGAGAGAGAGAGAGAGAGAGAGAGAGAGAGAGAGAGAGAGAGAGAGAGAGAGAGAGAGAGTGAGAGGGAGAGAGTGAGAGGCGTCACCCCCCCCATTCTCTCTCTCTCTCTCTCTCTCTCTCTCTCTCTCTCTCTCTCTCAGTATGTCTTTCTTTCTTCTTTTTTACTCTCTCTCTATGTCTATTTCTCTCTTTTTTTCTCTTTTTACTCTCTCTCTCTCTTCTCTCTCTCTCTCTCTCTCTCTCTCTCTCTCTCTCTCTCTCTCTCTCTCTCTCTCTCTCTCTCTCTCTCTCTCTCACTCAATAATTCTATAATTTCCTAGTTTAAAATGTGGATAAAAATTATTTTATAATACATCTCTATTTCTTTCTTTTTTTCTCTTTCTCTTTATTCTGTCTTTCTTTTTTTTGTTCTTTCTTTTTTTTTGTTCTTTCTTTTTTTTGTTCTCTTTGTTTGCTCTATTTTCTTTCTCTTTTTTTACTTTTTCTTTCTTTTTTTACTTTTTTTTCTCTTGTTTTCTCTTTCTCACACTCAATAATTCTATAATTTCCTTGTTTAAAATGTGGATAAAAAATATTTTATAATACATCTCTCTTTTTTTTTGTTCTCTTTCTTTTTTTGCTCTCTCTCTCTCTTTTTTATTTGTATCTAAACAAGTTATAAATGGTGCTACTTTGGCTTGTTATCTACGAGGAAAAAGTATCTACACCGTACAAGTTTTATTTTGGAATGATATCTACATAGTATAACTTATTATAACATATATATAACAAATAAAATATAATTGAAATAGTTGGGTTAGTCTAATCTAACCTAACCTAGCCTCTAGATCGCATACCAAAGTAGATGTTCGTTCTATTGAGTTATAATGAAATTGAATTGGAATGTAATAATAGATGTAGGAGTGTAAAGTATTATGCATTTTTTTCTAGGCAAGCAATGGTGAGATACACTTTGATATTATAGTAATCAGGAAAATAAGGCCAGATTCGTGTTCAGCATAATCTAAAACCTCATTGTATCAATTTTCATGAGATT
>JAXIVD010000851.1:90000-95000 GCA_036785275.1 Cancer borealis
ATTCGGTAATATTCAAAGAACCTTTCATCATATTTTCGTATATTCTGATAAAACTTTTCAAACCTTTTACTTGTTTCTCGTTCAGCATTATATGGGTGAACCCAGTGTCTACGACGAGCTGGCTCCTTCAGTAAGCTCTCTGCTTCTAGTGCACAAATAACTTTTAGTTTGGACAACATGATAATCAACCTATCTACGCTGGCTACTGGGGGTAGACTGCGCGGCTTGGCCGCAATCTGTGACATGATACAGACCATGCGGCGGCGCCGCATGGCCTGTACACACACATATATATATATATATATATATATATATATATATATATATATATATATATATATATATATATATATATATATATATATATATATTATATATATTATATATATATATATATATATATATATATATATATATATATATATATATATATATATATATATATATATATACATATATATATATTATTGTAAAATAATGCTGGCCTTGCATTTATGCACTGAATAAATAAATAAATCCACGTCAAACATGGTGTAAACACAAGTGCTACTAGGGGAGCGACGTGCAGCGCGGTCGCATGGTATGACAGTGAATGGAGATGGGAACACATAGGAACACATAGGAAGAACAAACAGCAACAGGCCTACTGGCTGTTTGTGATAGAGACTAGACTACACTATCTAATCTGGGGTGAAGGATACAGGATAGTAAGGGTGAGGGATTCTCCCATCAGCAACGACTGGCAGGAGAGGAACGCCAACCATGTAATATAAAAATAAATGCGTGGAATTAGATTAGACTAGACTATTACTACTGTCACTAACAATACTTCCTGGCAAGCGATGTCAGGCCCCTAGCGACGTCCTTCCGAATCGAGATTTTGTAATTACGGTACATTAGAAGGAACTTGCTCAAAGTTTACTACGTTGACGAATAGTGTTTTAATTGCGGATTGGCTTCTAAATATTTGTCCAGTCTATTTTTGAATGTATTAATTGTTTTACTGTCGACGACATTGGCGGGCAGGGAGTTCCAAACGTTAACGATCCGATTGAAAAAGAAATGTTTGGCTTCGTTTGATGTGAATCTTTTACCAGTAATCTTAAAGGTATGACGTCTTCTTGTTATATTTGATCGATCAAAAGTAATGTAATCTTCTGCATTGATATTATCAAATCCTTTAATTGTCTTGAACATTTCAATTAAATCTCCTCGCATCCTTCGTTTTTCTAGGCTGAATAAGTTTAATTCTTTAAGTCTTTCTTCATAAGGTTTATTTCTCAGCCTTGGAATCATTTTCGTTATTCTACGCTGGACTCTTTCCAGTTTGTCAATGTCCTTTCTGTAATATGGGGACCAGAACTGTACACAATACTCAAGATGAGATCGTACTAGTGAATTATGCAGTTTTAATATGACTTTTTCTGATTTATTTTCGAAAGTACGCCCAATAAAGCCGACCAATCTGTTAGCAGTTTTTACTACCTCTGAGCAATGCTGACTGGGTTTTAAATCGTTTGATATTGTGATTCCTAGATCTTTTTCCTTGTTCACTGCAGACAGCAGTTTTCCATTCATTGAGTACTGAACGTGATCATTATTTCTTCCGATGTGTAGTACCTTACATTTATCAACGTTAAATTTCATTTGCCATTTATTGGCCCAAGACGTTAGTCGATCAAGGTCTGATTGTAAAACTTCTGTCACTTGTCGCAGTTACTTTACTGGCAATTTTCGTATCGTCAGCGAATTTTGATATTTTACATGAGATCCCATCATCTATGTCATTAACATATATCAGGAACAAAATAGGGCCAAGTACTGAACCCTGTGGTACGCCACTTTTTATGTTTAACTATTGAGAGGAGACACCGTTTAAGACTACTCTCTGTTTACGTTCAGAGAGCCAGTCCTGAAGCTAATTGTAGATGCTACCAGAGATACCGTGAGTCTTTAGTTTATTAAGCAATCGTTGATGGGGAACTTTATCAAAGGCCTTTTGGAAATCCAGATATATGATATCTACTGCTCTGCTTTCATCGTACGTGTCAAAAACATTGTGAAAGAAGTCTAATAAGTTAGTTAGACATGAACGTTTATTACGAAAACCATGTTGTGAGGGTTTAATTATATCGTTGTCTTCAAGGAATTTCACCATATTGTCACGAATGATTGTCTCCATTAATTTACATACTACTGACGTCAGACTGATTGGCCTATAATTTCAGGTTGTGACTTGTCCCCCTTTTTGAAGATTGGGGTTACATTAGCACGTTTCCAATCTGATGGAACTTTACCAATCCTTAAGGATTTATTGAATATGATTGCAAGCGGTTTACTGATCTGATGCTTGACCTCTTTTAAGATTCTCGGGGAAATTTTATCTGGTCCAGGGGTTTTATTAGTTTTCATCCTGTCGATTTTTTGTACAACGTCATTTTCTACGATGAGTAAATAATTTAAGAAGTTTTCGGTTTTTCTAGTCTCGAGTGGTTGAAACGATGAACAATCCTCTTCTGTAAATACGGATGCAAAACAGTTATTAAAGATTGTAGCCATTTCATTTTCGTCGTTTGTGTGATTTCCTTGTCCTTTAGTAAGTGGACCGATATTACAGGTAAGGGCTTTTTTACTCTTAACAAAACTATAAAATTCTTTAGGATTAAATTTATATGATTCCGCTATATATTTTTCAAGGTTATTCTTGCTGCGCTTTATCAGTCTCTTAGTTTTGCGACGAACTCTGTCAAAATCTACTTTGTCATCTTGGTTTTTGGTTGATATATACTTATTGTACGCGTGTTTTTTGAGAGAGGCTGTTTTTTATCTCTTCGTTCCACCAATTTGGTTTGTTCTTCCTTGCTGAACGTCTGTAACGATACGGTATACATACTCTTATAGCTTCGTTCAGCGTTGTGGGACGAAGGGGGAGTAGGAGGGAGGAGTCTGTGTGGTCTAAAAAGAGAGAGTTTTGGGTTTGATTGAAAGAGATTTACTCACGCTACTCATTTTCTTTTGTAACAATATCTTTTGTGTAGGTGTAGTAGTACAAAGGAGTACAAAGGAAGAACAGACAGTACAACAAAATTTCACGCAAATTTTCATACCTCCGGATCTCATGTAAATTGGTACAATGATGTTTTCGGTCATGCTGAACACGAATATGACCTTATTTTCCTAATTATTATAATGTCAAACTATAGTTCACCCTTGCTTGTCTAATAACAATAATGAAATAGAGTAGTGGCGGTGGTTTGCGCTACCTTAAGCAGATAATATTAGCCTCCGAAGCATCCATCACTCATTTGTTGCGACTAGGCATGTTTATCTTCAACCATTTAGCAGTCATGCATTGTAACAATGTATTAATTGACAAGCAATGTAAGTTTCGTATAAAAATAGGTGGCAGTGACTAACACTGACATTCATGTGTGCTATCAAGTGTTAGTGATGAGGACTGAAACACAACTTACCTCAGTCCTGTGTAGAGATGCACTGGTTCTCTCTTACTGACTTGCCCAGAAAACGGAGCGATACTGGTGGCACTGTCTTTTCTGCTCTCTGATTATTTGTTTAACGGAACTTAGTGCACAAACTTTAAGAAACATAAGAAATGAGGAGACTGCAAGAGGCCAGTTAATTACCTACACGAGGCAGTTCCTTGTCCTCCACCCTTGGAATAATCCAATATTTAACCATCCCACTTGTCATCCCTATCCATACTCTGATCCATCCGTTTTTTAAAGCTACCTATTGACTCAGCACTTACTACGTGTCTATCCAGCCTATTCCAATCGTTCACGACTCTGTTAGTGACCCAATATCTACCTATGTCTGTCCTGATTCTAAGTTTTCCTAGCTTGTACCCATTTCCACGTGTCTTATCCTGGCTACTAAATTTTAAAACTTGATCAATGTTTCCCTTATTAATTTCTTTTCCCCATTTGAAAACCTCAATCATATCCCCTCTTGCCCTCCTTCTCTCTAGGGAGTGGAGATTAGACGTTTTAATCTATCATTGTAGGGTATATTTCTCAGCCCCTGAATCATCTTGGTCATTCTTCTCTGAACTGCCTCCAAGGAGCCTATATCCTTACTATAATAGGGGGACCAAAAGTGAGCTCCATAATCTAGGTGGGTTCTAACTAACGCTAAATACAACCTCAGAATGCCCTCAGAACTCCTATTTGTCATACACCTACTAATAAATCCTAGTATCTTGTTGGTCCTATTTCTAGCTATAATACACTGTTCCCTGGGGCGCAAGTCACTGCTTATTTGAACTCCTAAGTCCCTCACACTGTATAACCTTCCCAAGGTAGTGTCATATAATGTGTAGTCTACAGACCTATTACCTTTACCTACGCTCATAATGAAAGTGTGTGTAGAGAAGACAATAAGTGTATGTACGTGTATGTACAGGAATGTGTTATATGGTATGTATATACATGAAAATTTATAAATGGAGATGTTGCAGTGAACTAAAGAAAACGTAGCCAACGCCATCTATCGGCCGTGTTGTCGCTGCTACCAGACTGTCTGCTAACTTAACCTAACAATACATCCGCCGCCACGTTACCTGTGAAACTACCAACGTACAACATTGACGAACATAAGAAAATAAGGATATCTATTATATTATATTTGATGGATAAGGGGACTAAAATTGAGCTGCATAATCAAGGTGGGGTCTAACTAGCGCTAAGTACAACCTCAGAATGACCTCAGAACTCCTGTTTGTCACACACCTACTAATAAATCCCAGTATCTTGTTGGCCCTATTTCTAGCTATAATACACTGTTCCCTGGGGCGCAAGTCACTGCTTATTTGAACTCCTAAGTCCCTCATACTATATGACCTTCCTAAGGTAGTGTCATTTAATGTGTAGTCTACAGACCTTTACCTACGCTCATAATGAAAGTGTGTGTAGATAATACAATAAATGTATGTGTACGTGTATGTACAGAAATGTGTTACATGGTATGTATATAGATGAGAA
>JAXIVD010000851.1:102500-110000 GCA_036785275.1 Cancer borealis
TGTTATATATCCGTTATTTCTACGGCCTGTACCTTATTATTTACCTGGTAAAGCATCTTTCAAGTTATATTCAGTTGATTGGTAAATTTGCAGTTTCAACCAATACACATGTAACTATAAATTGTCTCAGGGTCTAGATGACACTGTTAGGAGCATTTCTAGCCCCTTTCCCTCTCCATACTCTGAAATCTGAAATCACAACAACAAATTCAGAAAAACAATTAATTAAGCAATACTAAAAAAATATATAAATAAAAAAAATTTAATGAAATAAATCCCTAACCTAACCTAACACCTCCCCACCTCTGCTAGGACACTGTTCAAACACAACCAGAAATCTATCCTGATCAGGAGGCTGCGTCTCCCTTGGACCTAACCTAATCTAACCTAACCGACACTATTTTGACTGTCCCGATCTTATTATTAATTTTCGAGTGTAATATGGGACTAGAAATGCTCCTAACAGTGTCATCTAGACTCTGAGATAGTTTAGAGTTACTTGCGGAGTATTGGTTGAAACTGCAATAATACCGGTTGATTATGTTATGTTATGTTTGGTTTGGTTATATAAGCTTTTTACCCAAAAGTTAGGCACGTGCCGTATCTATAATAAAAACATAAGAATATAAGGAAGCTACAACAGACCCGGAGGCCTGCACTAGGTACCTGTTGATCCCATACCCCTTATTACCTACACCCACCTCTCATCCCCATCCATGAAGTCTAGTCTTCTCTTAAAACTCCCTATTTACTGTGCACTAACTACCTGTTGACTGAGTCTATTCCAATCAACTACCACCCTATTTGTAAACCAGTTTCTGCCTATTTCTTTATTAAATCTACATTTTTCTAGTTTGAATCCGTTATTTTTTGTTCTATCTTGACTACTGATTGTAAGAACTTTTCCTACATCCCCCTCCCTATAAGGCAGCACCATGAGGATACGGATTCGTTAGGTTATGGTTAGATTAGGTTAGGTATGATTTGGTTCGGGTAGGTTCGGTTATATAATTTTTTATATTTATAACCCCAAAGGGAGCACTTACAGATACGGCTGCCGTATCTGTAAGCACTGCCTACTGAATTTTATTTAAACATTATGGCAAATTATTAAAAAATATTAATATAAATGTATGTGTGATATGAATTCACATATTTTAATCACATTTCTCTTCTATACATGTTTTATTACTTATTGAAACCAAATATTTGTAATGATAATATTTAGAGGTACTTGAAAAGAGTTAATCACGTCTCTGTCTGTCTACTTTCAGGTTTGCAGTTCTGGAAAGGAAAGGAAAATAAATACAGTTCAAAATGGATGAGGTGAGAACTATAGAAGAAAGTGAAATAATGGAAATCAATAACACTTCTTCAGAACTAGAAAAGATGGATGTTGAAAATAAAATGAAAAAGAAAAAAGAAAGAAAGAAGAAAACTGTGAGAGAAGATATAGAAATTATAGAAGTAATAGACACTGAGGGAAATAAGGAGAAAATTATAGAAAATGTAACTGTAAATAATGAAGAACAGAATAGTGATAATAATTTCACTGCAAAAAAAGAAAAAAATGAAAATGAAAAACAGAACAACCCAGAGATAAAATTAGATGAAAAGGAAGAAGAAATTAAACCAAATGAGAAGAAGAGGAAAAAGAAGGAAAAGAATGATAAAGAAAATGTTAAAAAATTGGAAGAACAATCTACAACAAATACAGATGAAGGAATTGTTATTGTTTTAAAGAAAGAACAAGGAAACAAAGAGAATGCAAAGAATGAAAAAAATAATGAAAACTCAAGAAAACGAAAGAGAGAACCCAAAGATAATGAAAAGGTAATGTAATGTAATTAATAATACTTTAATTAACCTCATTACATGTAAGATAATTTAAAATACAATTACTTATATATATATATATGCATAGTAATGTATTCTAATATTCCTCTATTGAAAGTAATTGTAATAAGATCAAATTTACAGATATATAATTAAAGATTCTATACATTTCATTCTTACCCACAAAATTCCACATAACTACTGTATATCTTATTTACCGACAATACTCCACATTCCAGACTAATAAGAAGGATCAAGCCCTGAGAGACCAGTCCACTCTATTCATCCGGTTCCCTGAGTCTCTTGTGGTGAAGAAACAGTCTCACCTTAATGATGTAGGGGAACTAGCCGCCGCAACCATACGTTTCCCTAATGTACCGCAGGGAAGCAGGAAGGGGTGAGTGTGTGTGTGTGTGTATGTGTGTGTGTGTGTGTAGTTTGATATTGATGCTGAATATATTTTAATTTTTATCTCAGTGTCTTTACATCTTTACCTAGTTTTTTATATCCACAGAATATAATTATTTTGTCTATATACATAACTGAAAGCATTCCTTGGGTCAGAAATTAAATAAAAGAAATGTATACTAACCATAATATGAAATTGGTGTTCGCGATATACAATAATCAAACAAATATAATATACCCAAATTATCACCTTTTATATTAATTTTGTATGTATTTAATAAGTTATAACTATTTCCAGGTTTTGCTATGCTGAGTATAAGACTGAGGAGGAAGCCAGGAGGGCGAAGGAGGTGATGGAAACAAAGCTGTATAACGGAGAGTGTCTTCAAGTGGAATTTCTTAGCAGCTTATCCAAAATACAACAATCACAGCTTTCAAACCCAGTGGACCCTCTCAGGTGTGTGGCTGTTGTATTATTATTATTGTAGATGGTGTGTAGGTATTGTAATGTAAATAATGAGACGAGAGGGAAATTATGCATTGAAATAGTTATGAAGGTGGACTATGTGTAGAAAAGGTGATGTAAGTGTTAGACAAAAGGGAAATTATGCATTGAAATATATATGAAAGTGGACAGTGTGTGGAGATTGTAATGTAAGTATTTGACGAGAGTGTAAGAATGTTGAACTAGAGGAATGATAGATAGAATGAATTGTCTTAGAACGGTATAGGGGACAAAATGAGAAGAGAAGAGAAGAAACAAAATGAAACAAGATCAAAAGAGACAAGAAGATATATTTTAAAGTATCTCAATCTTCAATCTCCAGTTTATTTGTTGGCCGGCTTCCTAAGTGGATAAAAGAGGACACAGTACGTGCCTTCTTCCCCACAGCAATCGATATCAAGTGTTCGAAAGGCAGGAAAGTAAGTCACAGGTAAGAATCATACAGATAACAGATAATACATATAGAGATAAGGTTATCCTACTAATTTTAAGGCACAGACTATTTTGCTTTGATTAACAAGTTTCCGGAAGTTGATATATATTGCTAATATTATAGTTTCTGTCTTCTAAATGTATGTCTTTGAATCTAGTTAGTAAAGAAAATAATGTATAATGTCTATTTAACCTTACAGAAAATAAGGTTACATAATTAAATCTATTTTTACCTTACAGAAAATTAACTTATTATATTGATTTGACTTTACAGAAATGCAATCGTCACCTTTAAAACTGAGGAAGAGGCTAACAGAGTCGTTAATGCATCTAAAGGTCTTAAAATTGGGAAGTCAGAGGTGATAATCATGTTTGTAAATAAGAATCACAAATATAAGGAGAAGAAAGAAAAGGAGGATAGTGACGTCTTGCCCAAACCACCTAAGAAAATCCAGGTAAGTTAAGGTGGGATATATTTTAGTGATAAGATAGATAAGAAGGTCAGGGAGGGGATATATATTAATGGTTGTAATATATATAGAGATGAAATAAGGTCAGGGAGTGGATGGATATTAATGGTTGTAATATATATTTTTCTCTCTCAAATTCACTTCCCATCTTTCCACTGTCCTCACTTCCTCTTCTCTCTAGTCTATCTCTCTATCTATCTCTATCTCTATCTCATTTATTTATTCTTTTTACATTAAGAGTACTGGCTAAGTGAAAATAAAAATGATTCTACTGTAATAATCTTTTCATTTCATTACAGAAAGAGGATGTTACTATGGAAATCAATATTACAGAATGATTGATGAGTAAAAAGTTAAAATTACATATATAATGGGAGAGTGTTTTTGTATTTCTTGAGAATCTATCTATATATATATATATATCTATCTATTTCTATATATCTATCTTTCATCCCCTAATATAAGTAAGGGAACTGAGACGAGACATACATACATACACATACACACACCCATACATACATACACACACACCCATACCCTATACAAAGAAAAAAAACATTAATTATTTCTGGTTTAGGGAAATATAGCTCTTCTCTTCCCCCTCAGTGCCTTGTGTTGACGTAGAGGAGGGTCTTCCTAGACTTCTCTCTCTCTCTCTCTTTCTCTCTTTCTCTTCCTTGCCTTATGAAACCATCAGGAAATACAGTGTTATTATGAAAAGTAAATGAATATATACTCTATTAAGGAAATTTGAATGTGGTATGATTTAAATATTTTGTAGTTTGAATGTAGAATTATAGGGTAGTTTTTTAATTCTTTTTATTGATAGGATTGAGAGTGATAGGAATGAATCCGTCCATGGTGTGTGTGTGTGTGTGTGTGTGTGTGTGAAAATTGACATGCTTTAGCAAAGATTAATATTATGCATAAGATCAGAAAAAAAAAGAGTCATTATTTACTAGTATTATTTCTCATCTTAATTACGTACTTGATAGCGGATTAATGAAATATATTGTGAATTTTTATTTTATCATTAATTTCTTATATATACTTGCATAGTTTCTTTCATGTTTGCTTTGTTAGTTGTAGAAAAATAAAATCGAACACCAACTTGCCAATTTCCATGTAACAGTTAGAGATAAATTAGACTTTTGTTATTACTTAAATTTTAATTACGACTTTACTGTACGAAGTTAGGCAAATACAGTGTGGAAATATATTTTTTACCTTGTTATGTTACTCTTATTTTTTATTTAATTAAGGAAACTGAAGTAATGTTTATTGATGGTAATTACTTTGTTTTTCTACTAATGTTTGACCAATGTTCATGTAACCTTAAAGAAAAATGGAAATATGATAGCGTCTGTGTTGTTATTTTTATTTTTTATCATAAACTGTATTTACTGAAATATATCTTCAATTATCCATCAACACACTTGGGGAAGGTTGTGTGTGTGTGTGTGTGTGTGTGTGTGTGTGTGAGTAACAATACAAACTGAGCTACATAAATGATAAATGTTGCCAATGTAGTTGTCACAGTTTTGATGAAAAATGCAAATTTCACAGGAATATCTTACGTGACTTGGCAAATGCAAAGTCATTTATAAGGTGAGTGAAGTTCAATTAACCTGCAACTTCATTTACAATAGAGAGGATAGCAAGACCATTCAACCTCTTGCGACGTAATATAGTTGATCTTAAGTAAGTCTTGATCAATTTTAACTTTGAGAAACTTTATTCTTCAGAGGCCACAGTGGCAGGGATTGTTAACAGAATTCTCAGGGCAGTCCATCACCGCGGGGGCCGATGCAGTTACATCGGCTGCATTGGCGGCCCTGCTGTATTAGTGTAAGTGATTCTCTTCCATCAGTATTTACATCATTCTTCTTTCTTCTTTCTTTGTATTATTATTTCTTTCTTTATTTTTATTTCTTCTTATTTCTTCTGCATAACAAGGTCACTAACTACTCATACTAACTCATTATCACCTAAATCACTACTACTTTATTAAACTAAATATAACCACTTCATAAACTATCAATCTTATATTAGACACAGTGTGTATGATTTATAAGTAAAACCAAGAAAAAAAGTTATGTAATTTATATTTGCATTGCTCGGTTCAAATATTCCTCCAAAAAGTTAAGTAAATACGAGTTTCTTTACAAATTGTTTTTCTTTTTTTTTATAATAGAAAAAAGACTTTATTTATTGTTCTATCCAAGTTAATAGCTCATTATTAAAATTATATATTTATAATATAATATAATACAACGTAATATAATATGATTTAATATAATATAATATAATATAATTCATTGCGTCGGGTGTGGTGTGTGTGCGTAAGGTAAGTCTTAACTACATAACATTACTATAATTTACTTTAATCATACATAAATACAACTGTTGTGTGTTGGTTGGGTAAGTAATGATACACAGTAATGCATAATATTGTGTTATTGTTAAGATAGTATTAGTTTTCCTCACCGTGTTCCAGCCATTACATAGGAAGGAACGAGACATTATTATTATTATTATTATTATTATTATTATTATCTAGTTTCCTTGCTTTATTAATGTATTCTTGTTCGTAATTATAAGCAAACCACAATTAGCAGCTATGATAGTACGATAATGTCAATTTATTATCTATTTCCACCCATTGATTTGTTTTGTAATGAATTTTGAGCTAACAAATTTTTATTTTACGTTTGATATAGTTTTTTTTTTAATATATACACTTTATTTATTTATTTTTAGATTAGTTTAATATTCTACGTTGAGCATCACAGTTTTTTTTTTTTTTTTTTTTTTTATAATATCTTCATACCTTATCGTAATTATTTATGATTCTTTTTTATAGGTTTAATCGTGAATTATTTTATAGTGTTGAGTCGAGTTGTTGGTGGTTTGAATTGCGTCTAACTGACAGTCATTCTCCCAGGTTCGATTCCCTCTGTCTGCACCTGTCCTTTCATTCCTTTGAGCCTTCCATCCCCTACCTACCACCTCTTTGTTCCTATACCTGCCTCACTGCCTCCTCCTCCTCCTCCTCCTTCTCATCCTCTAACTGTCTTCCTCTACTCGATTCTCTCTCTCTCGTCTCTCTCTCTCTCTCTCTCTCTCTCTCTCTCTTCTCTCTCTCTCTCCTCTCTCTCTCTCTCTCTCTCTCTCTCTCTCTCTCTCTCATCTACGGGATCCACTTGCACGGGTCCACTTATTAGATGAAAAATAGATTAAATTGTGAAAATAGATGATCTTTAACTTTTTTTTTTTTTTTAATTTAATTAATATATATGCACTAAATACTTTTCATTAAATCATGAGCTAGATAATTAATTAAATAAGTCAAGTTCGATATTAGTTCTCGAAGCGTACGAAGGTGGCGTTCATTTCCGACATAAGGAAGCACTTGGAGAGGAGACAGCACGAAGGCTTGATCTGTATAGGTACGTGAAGGCAATTTGCACGTGGTTATACAGTAAATAAGTATATTGACTTCTAGGTAAAGATGACATATTGTAGGTGTTAGAAAGGTTAATTTCAAGTGATGATTAGTCTGTTTTAGTGCGAGGGAAGGCCGATGATAGTGATAATTAGGGATTTATATACAAGGTGGCGGCGGGCAGGCAGGCAGGTAATTTTAACACCTTAATTAATAACCTTGTAATCTGTTATTTTGTTATATATATATATATATATATATATATATATATATATATATATATATATATATATATATATACACTGCTCCTCCCTTGTGGTATTAATGTGTGTGTTCTTATATTACAGCTGCTGCCATTACACTCCTCTTCCTCCTCCTACTACTACTACTACTACTACTACTAC
>JAXIVD010000852.1:12500-55000 GCA_036785275.1 Cancer borealis
AGAGAGAGAGAGAGAGAGAGAGAGAGAGAGAGAGAGAGAGAGAGAGAGAGAGAGAGAGAGAGAGAGAGAGAGAGAGAGAGAGAGAGAAAAAAAAAAAAAAAAAATTGCTCAGCTTCATCAATACACAACGCATCAAGAAATGTCAGTTGATGGCGTCGTGGTGGTGGTGTTGGGGCTTGTTGATAGGTCTGTACACAGTGAGTGAGTGTTGTTGGTACCGAACACCTGGCATTTACACAAGAAAATCCAGTTTTTTTTATGCAGGATGATAAAAGTTTGTCATTGGCTATCTATATAAAGACCAGCATATCCCGATCCCTGACGTGCCGAAAGATCAACAACTTATGGTTATACCTATATACATACATATACAATATTTATAATAAACAGATAACTATATAGACATAATTGGATTTATTTTAGTATTACAACTGATACAAATTGGTTTACAGAGCATTATGCTATTTATTGTAAATTGATTTATGGGTTCTTATTATGTTTATTGAAACCGTTGCATTAGAAGTATAAGTAGTGGAGGTAAGTGTTACGTCACCTTGACAGTTGGGACACTTCAATCCATTGAGATTTAGGCCTGGAGGGCTTGGCCGTCCCTACGCATGCTCTCATCATGAAATATTTTTGTCGCCAAGTCCCATAGCACACTCGTCGCACCACATTTTATCCATGATTTTACTTTCTCATAGCCATTATTTTTTCCTTAAACTTAACGCTGGGACAGTTAACATTCTGTAATGCGGGTAGCAATACAGCAGCAAGCAACAGTAGTCTAAAATACCGCATGTTCACGTGTACTCGACAGAGCAGGTTTTTCTGGTGTATGGTGGTTTCCGACTTACGAACCAGGTGTCGTCATGCTTGCCTGGCTGCATGACGGTGCATTGCTTGGCGAGACTCCTCAAGGTTGTGGTAAGGTGTGTTCACGACAGCCACGGCGCATGAACATCACCGACTCACCCTTACGATGCAAGGACTCAGTCCCTCTTAGTGTTGAGAAATAGATGCATCCTGGTGGCATAGCTTACCAAGAGGGATGAATGAGAAACAGACGGTTTCCATAGTTCTATACATTCAATATTTGTCCCTCCACCATGTGTCTTCCTTTCATGCATACCCACATGCTCCTCCTACTTCAAGTGTTCATCAGGTTTCCGATAGCTCAGTTCGCTTCACCTTACTAGCTCACTCCACTTCCTTTCCTCGTCACACCGCTTCCACACACTCTTATGAGCGCTGCCCGATGTGGCTCAACCAACCTCTGTTACTTTGACGAAAGCTTGGACGGATTATTATGGTATTACGTGTATGGTAGTGTACATTGTCCTTCCGAAAGGTTTATAAATTTTACTATTTCTTTTTTTCTTTCTCATGAAATCTCACACACACACACACACACACACACACACACACACACAGGTTTTCGTTTCTCATTCAACAACCATTTTTCCACACATGGGGCGGCATACGAGGAAAAAATAAGCAGCCGGATTTAAAAAAATGTTTCATACTTTCCGATTTATTTGTCAAATTTCTTTCCAGTACGGGAAACACACACACACACACACACACACACACACATGCACACACACACACACACACACACACACACACACACACACACACACACACACACACACACACACACACACACACACACACATAAAACAAAAGCCTGGGGGTTAACCAATCCTCCCTTCGCAGGACAGAGTATACTTTACAACATGCATTCAACCTCCACATGACGAGGTCTCACGATATTTTACGACGTACAAGACCCTGGGCTAAACTGAGTGTCGTGACCTTTCATTGTAGACACACACACACACACACACCTTCTAACTATATAGGCGACAATCCTTCGCTACTGTGTACTAGCATTCATTCCTCTTCTTTACCCAAACAAACTGCCTACAACCGTCAGTATATGGTCGCGGGTATGCTCATAGAAATAATTTACGACCCAAGCTAAAAGTAAATATAGAGTTTTGGGTGTAACCTTTAACGACTACTGCTTAGATCCTGCTGTGGCTGAGGACTGAGAGGGTGAAGGGTGGGTGTAGCCAGCAGCTCGACACCCGAGATGGGAGCGGAGTGTCGTCTGCTGCACCTTGTAAACCAACTCTTCCTCGACCTTCACTTGCCCTGACATGCCTTGCCTACCCTTAAATCCAAGAATATGGCCCTTAGAGACGAACATAATGCAGACTTTATGAACGATAAAATTGGGCTAAGCTGTCCCTATGTTGCCTAAATTCTCTTAGGAACAAAACAATGAAATACGTAGTTCGCCTGAGTCGTTCCATGTTATCGTTCATACGTAATTAGTATCGCTAAGCACTTACCGTCAAATTCATCTAGCATTCTCCTAATTTTTAACATTCATGCATTATTTGTTGTATTTATTAACGTACTGGTAAGTGAATATCATGACTAAATGGATATATATATATATATATATATATATATATATATATATATATATATATATATATATATATATAGAGAGAGAGAGAGAGAGAGAGAGAGAGAGAGAGAGAGAGAGAGCGGTAATGAATCACTAATGGTGGTTGGTAAATCGATGTAATTCCTAAAAGAGTATAATAGAGAGCGCGTGTGCGCCTGTAATTGTTTGTACGTATGTATGCACACTTGTAATGTGTGCATGGTGGTTACCAACTCCATAATCTTTTGACATTTTGTTTACTTCAAACTGAATTTTGTTCGTGTCCTTAACCCATAACACTAAAGAAAATCGTCACAATAACGTGGAAAAAACTATTTTCTTTGTAATAAAAGTTCATGAATGTAGAAATTCATATTGATTTTAATTCTTTGTTGTGAAGTCAAAGCCTAATTCATCCCTTTGTATTAAGCTGCTTACAATTACGAACAGCGTAAGGGATTCTTTGTTACAACTATTTAATAGCATTACGATGAGGACTTGTAATTTGGGCCGAGTGAAAGCGATTTTTTTTGGTGTGTGTGTGTGTGTGTGTGTGTGTGTGTGTGTGTGTGTGTGTGTGTGTGTGTGTGTGTGTGTGTGTGTGTGTGTGTGTGTGTGTGTAACATGACGCCCAAACAGGCTATAAAACTTGTTTTATAGTTTTATAGTAAATATAAATATAGATATATAAAAAAAAAAAAAAAAAAAAAAAAAAATATATATATATATATATATATATATATATATATATATATATATATATATATATATATATATATATACACACACAAACACACACACACACACACACACACACACACACACACACACACACACACACACACACACACACACACACACACTGTTTGGGGCGTGTGGAATACGCTTGATGAACATCTTACAAAGAAAGAACAACATTGAATATAACAAGCATAAAACAGTTCACCTCACAAAAATGTAGGCTTTTCAATAACAGCAACAACCTCTTTCTTTACGGTAAATATCATCTTATCGGGAAATTATAACTAGCCTCGCCAGGATCTGGATCGAGTACAAAAATAAAAATACAGGTAATATGTTTGTTCCTTGATAGATGCCTTTTTTTGTAAGTTTGCATTTTTCACTCGGACATGATTTATGAATACATAAATATTACAAAGTGGCTCTGAGGCTCATAAAATTTATGAGTCTACGATGATAACGGGTCGATAGATGTATCCAGAGAATAGTAATTCAGAATTCATCAAATGAGTTATAGGAAGCAGGCACCACTGTCGTGAACAATGGCAAAACGAACTGAAACATATAAACATCTGTTGGTAGGCGAGCGCTCGTCTGACCACCAAGGAAAACAAAAAAGTCAGCTACATGGTATTGCAAGGATAGGTGGAAGGATGTGCAAACTATTGCCTTAGGAACTAGTGTGAATGAGATGGAAATAAAGAAGGCATTCACCTGAGTGGGGACGGGCTGGAGCGGGGCGGGTGCTGTGCGCTTAGTGTTGGCAGCTGAGGAAACACAAACACCAAATTCGGACAAGGTCATCCTCGGCCCGCAGGAGGCCCCCGCGTCAGCACACACACATCTCAATGTCACCACAAGTCACCTGCACTAGCATGGACTAGACGAGACGCGAGGAGAGGCAGTGCAACACATGCCAACTCGTCTCACCGCACAACACACACTCACACAGAAGCACTGCTATTGATCACAGGTCCCGCGCGCGACACCAGCGCCCGCCTCGCTATGGCAACCCTGGCCCAGCTGGCTCAGAGGTTACGAGAACTCGCTGTTTCACCGATCCGGCTCACAATTTCATTTATCCTTCTTGTAGTTCGTACAATGAATATTTCAGCTGGATAAAAATGTCTAATATCTTATATATAACTCCAAATGTGCAGTTCGGTTATCCTACTCTTTGTCATGGTGTTGCTGACGAAAGTGAAGAGACTGAGCCGATTTCACAAAGCAATTCCACAAAGTTACTCTTCATTGGCCTGTTTCTCTTTCTTCAAAGGATATTTTTTGAATCAGAGAAATTCAAAAAGCTAAGTAATGTGCTATTTGGCAAGGGACTACAGAACGAGTGCGTTGATGCGAGAAAAAAAAATGAGCGCCAGGCATCAGAGGTCATAAGGCGCGAACAAGCAAATTACTATTTATGTACAGCATTTGAGCGAACAACGTAAAGACGAAACTAGTATAAATGTCTTCTGGTATAAGCTGCCATCATAAAATATTGGATAAGGGTACGTCGTCCTAGTTCTGCCTCCTCTACCCCAAACCCGGCAAAAAAAAAAAAAGTTGATCGTAAGAAGACAATGAGTCCCCTGATCAAACACCATGATGTGATTAAACTAACTACTTACCATAGACCTGAAAACCTCATTTGCCCTTCACATCCTGCCTATCTCTCCCTTGAGAAGTGTAACAAGACCTCTCTTTCCCCAAAGTCTGTTTATAGTGGTTAATGTTATCGTGAAGTCTCTTGCAGTATTTCTGAATGTCACTACGGAAAGGCCGGCTTCGATTCACGTTCCGCTGCTTCTTACCTTTTAGCAACAGCGGTCATGTGGGGAATTTTTTTTATATATATATATATATATATATATATATATATATATATATATATATATATATATATATCTTTAAAAGGGGCTATTATCCCCTACATAGATGTAACCAAGACAATGCACCTGGCACACCAGGATTCATGGAGACATTACTCTCCCCTCCCCCTCTGCACCTTGTCTTTTTATAGAAGAGTATACAGACCCAAACCCAAACCCTTCGCTCCATCCCTTTGTCGCCTCTTACATACCGCAGGGATTATGGTGGTAGAATTTTTATACTCCCACCACAGCGCTATATAATATAAAAAGGAGAGAGGATGACATCTGAATTGTTATAAGAAGGGTAACCAGGCCCGGAGCAGAAACCAAGTGTTCAAATTTTGGCAACACTCCTGGTTGACAACCATGAATTAACACTGAATTACCTTTAGTTGCATAATGTAATGGAGCTACTAATATTCTTACGTAAGAGGCATTATTGTTAGGGGGCACACCGAAAATTATATTCTATTTCATGTCTCCTGACAGCGAGGCAAAAGGAATACAATGAGCACTGAGAATCCATAGGAATAGCGTCACTATGTCAAAGACATAATGAAATGTCTACTTATTTATATGCTCGGCTTATATCCCCATTAGAAATAAGTGAGCAAGACTAAGCATTTAAGGTCAAGGAGGCTTTACTGCCCCCAACCTCTGTGCCCTGTCTTTTCATGAGAGAGAATACAGAAAGAGGATTCCCACACCCCTTGCTCCGTCCCTTTTTGTCACCTCGTAGGATCCACAGGGACTACAGTGGTAGTGTTTTTGCAGCCTCCACCACAGGGTTTAGTGAACATGTACAATTGGAAAATCAATATATCCAGTTAGTACTGACACCAATACTAATAAGTTCTTGAAATTGAAATGTACAACAGGATATTTTGTCAAGTTTTTTTTTTATACTAAACATGTATGGGAAAAAATTTAAATAAAATATAGAGATAATAAAGAGACTTTAATTATTTATCAATCACGAATAAAAAGCGATGTTAAAATGATACCACCGATGCATTAAGTCAGCAACTGTTCCAAACAACTGAATTGAGGCCTACAACCTGCACAGACTGTAAATGCTAAGTGGCAATTCATCTAAAAAATAATCAATAAGGCTTAGAAGACAATCCTGAGTGGGAATATGTTAAGTTCCTATCAAAGAAGGAAACTGTGTTATCTGAGCATTATATAGAGTTCCAAGAAATAATCCTACAGTCCTGTGTTATGCAATTTATTTTTGTTTTCGTTATTAATAAGTTACTTCAATGTTGATATACAGCAAATTAACACATGTACATAATAGAAGCAATATTTTTTCTAAACTATAGTTCTTTGCTGATGATGCTAAACATAAGTCAAATGATGAATGCAATTAGTCATACTATTATGTTAAATCATTTGATATAAACATGCATACATAAATATGAATAATGTCTACAGGAATCTGATCATATTTGTACAAAAGTAGTATGTACTATATATATATATATATATATATATATATATATATATATATATATATATATATATATATATATATATATATATATATATATATATATATATATGCCTGATATATATGAGTGATAAAAGTAGGAATATTGATCATGTTCAATACCAATGTAGATGTGGAATAAAATAAAAATGTATTTCTGATTTCTTAAAATAAACATTAATGACTACCTTAACCACAGTGTTAAGGCAGTACCATCTAGTAAACAATCCAGTTATTAATGTACTTCTAACACTCACCCCAGTCTATCGCATGCTACTTGCTTTACCCCAGTGTTGAAAGGTGGCAATTATTCATATGTAGCTATGTGTTGTTTATTTTTGCAAATGCAAGAAAGGAGCAAATTCTACACCTTCAACCTCCTGAAAATCTAGTAAGTACAAATATAATTTATAGAATTTACTTTTGATTCATAAATATGTGTGAAACTGCTTAGGCATATCCTTAAGAAATTTTAGGAACACTTGTATCTGTAAAACATTATATGTGCATACAGTATATATTCTATCTATCAATCTATATACCAGACTGTTATCCCCCTAAAGGAGATAACCAAGACAAGGCATGCCAGGGTTCAGGGAGACTTAACTATCTCATTCCCCTCTGCACCTTATCTTTTCGTAGGATAGTATACAGACGAGGGGCTTCCCAGACCCTTCACTCCGTCCCTTTTGTCGCCTTTCACAAATCGCAGGGATTACAGTGGTAGAATTTTTGTAGCTCCCAGCACTGTACATATTTGGTATGAAAAATCTTAAAACTAAAACACATAATGTAACCTGTGTCAATATAAATATATTTATTGTTACTGTAAAATATCTGAAGTTTTGAAATGATATTTTTTATCACAAGACACACAGGCATGTAAAGCATTATGTAACCTTAATTATATCAGGGAGTATTTTCACCTCATATGTGAGATCTTCAAACAACAGTTTAGGAACAAGCATTATCATAGAAGTAAGTATTTTCCTGGACACATTGGCTTCAATGAGAATATCATGTGCAATATTAATGTACCAATACACTAGCACATCATTGTTGGCATATTAGTCTCCTCCACACCCAGGAAGTTCCTTGGTAAAGAGGCTAGTCATTTAGTGTCAGATGCATCCCATGGCATTTAATAGATTAACTCAAAATATTTCTAGACATTGCATTAGATGTATTCAATGTTGCTGTATCTAATATACCTATATGTAAAAGTAATTGAACTTGATTATCACCAACAACTACTGCACATGCCTCGTGGTCTTGAACGTATGTTACCAACATATTGTCATATTTGTAAGCATAAGAAATATGTTAATGGTCTTGGGTTGACTTAATATATTCTACAAACAATACAATCTTGTAACAGGAAGCATCCACTCATCTAGTATCTCACAATATGTATGCACTGACATTGGACGGATTGCTATCTACATTGGTTCTTAAGCACCTGTATATAGTTGTGTTTGTAAAACTCAGTATGTATACAGACAGCACTTAGGAATGATCAGGTATGAATCAATTACAAGACACCGAACTGTTCAAATTAGTGACATCTTCATTCCAATAATGAATACATGTAAACAGTCTAAAAAAGATAGGTAAAACTTAAGTACCAAAATTCTACTTGATACAAATACATTTATTTCATGTTATTGCAACAGCATATAGGAAAAAGGAATTATTTTTGTTACAACAGTAATATCAGTTACTTCCCCTTCTTAGTATGGATGTCTCTGTTCCTACTTGTAAGCAAAAATCAAATAGAAGCAATAAATGCTACACTAAGGTTCTACTTTGTGGCATTTATATACTGGTTCAATTTTAAGCAACAAGACGATTTCAAAGAAACTCAAATTTCATTAAATATAAATTTTGCACTACCTGCTTTTATATCCAATAGCCACCACAGTGTTCAACTGATGATACAATAACTTGATTAATCTATTTGGGGATGTAACTAAAACTATAGTCAAGTTGACACAATATACTAATATTACTTCATATATGAATGAATGTGGTTATTCCACTAACCATCAATTGTGTGTAGTAATAATTTTGCATTATTTACCTCGCAGTCAATTTTCATCAATACATTACAAGTTTGTGTCAGTGTCAGTCAGAGCATACAGTTGTAAAGCATTAAGATCTATGGGCGTGATGGTAGCAACAAAGAGTTGCTCATAACCATGTAGCTTGGCAAGCAGCCATCAGGTCATAAAGACTGACTCACATAATCATAGATTATATTTTGTCAAACATAGTCTGTAAGCAACTTTAACATCCTATTAGGGCTGTTAGTGATGCTAAAGAAATATAATATGCCTTACATAGTTTGTAGAAAGTATGTAAGTAAGAAAAGTACAATCTGCACCATAATGTTCTTACTTGTCAACTCATAAATTTTAAATGTTTCTTCTCCTACACTTAATGTTTTATTTAATTATTTTAAACTTTATTCATCAACGTCATTGATCTGAAAATGAACTACATCTGTTTTATAGCGTTCTTTTATTTCATATCTTTCCATGCTCCTATATATATATCTGGAAGTTGTTTCTTTTAACTTCTGGCCACTACACTATAATACAATAGCATCAAATATACATATACACATAAATATGTATATATATATATATATATATATATATATATATATATATATATATATATATATATATATATATATATATATATATATATATATATATATATTATTCTTATATATTATCTATTACTTTTAAACCTTTAATTCGAGAATTTGGTCTCATGAATCTTACTACACTTTTTTGGTATATTTTCCACTGAGCCAGATATTTATGTTGTGATCTGGTGAAAATACACTGCCCACAATATCATACATCCATATACGTACTAGGATTTTATACCCTGTAATAGGTGGTTGCCAAGACAAGGCATCCACACACATACATCCACATACATTCCCTCGAAATCTTTGCTTCTAGGCCTTTTGGCAGGAAGGGACCCATCTCTATTGTACCACTCTGTACAAGGGTCAGTCTTGCAGCATAGTCAGAGACATCCACATCAGGACCAAACAGCATAACTGGTTTCAATTAAATCTATCTATATTATCTGAAGCCTCGTTCCCTCCAGGAATGTCCTCAAAAGGGATTGCCATGACAGAAGAGCCTCCACGTCTTCCTATCCACACAATCCCTTCTTGCTAGTTTAACCTCTCCCCCTCTTTCATGCATTTACCATATTCTTCCATTTTACAACTGGCTTTCCCCTTCTAGAACCTTCAGTTTCACTTACATACATCTTTACAAACTCTTCACTCTTCTTTCTCTCCATATGACCAAACCACCTCAACATATTTCTTTTCACCCATTCTACTACACCACGCTTCACTCCATTTGCCACATCTTTCATACAATTTTTTTTTTTTTTTTTTTTTTACATCTTATACCTTTGTGGCCGGTAGGCATTAATAGAGGCTTATTGATGATGGTCTGCCTCCGCCCGTTAGTGACTCAGGTTTAGGATTTTTTATAGTGACGCCTCTAACTTCTCACATTTTCTCTGATGATGAGTGCAAGAGACTAATTGCTGCACTGCCATAAAGCATATAAGCATTGCAATTCCCGTTTGAGGACAGTATGGCAGCAATTTTGGGTAATCTTTGGCCACTCAGCAGTAATAACAAAGATAGAAAAGTGACCAGCAGATGTTGGGGGATCAAACCCTGGACCCTAGGTTGTCATGGCCGAACGCTGAGCACTGCACTAGAGCCTTCCCCTGCTTTCATTGTTCTCAACCTCCAACCTTGTCATACCGCATGCTCCTCTCAGATCACTCATTTCTACAGCACACACTCTTGACTATTGTGACCCAGTCCATGTCCAATTCTCTGATCCATACATGAATGTGGGCAGAAGAATAAACGTAAAGTGAGGGGACACACTGTAGCTGCGTATAGCTTTCAATCTACCATCTATACCATATTCTTATAGGACATTCCACAATCTATTCCTATTGATCCTGTCATATGCTTTTCCTAAGTACATAAAAGCCCAAAATAATTTTTTTCATTTTGTCAAAAACTTTTCACACACCTGTCTTACAGAAAAACACATGATCCACACAATTCCTCCCTCTTCTAAAGCCACATTGCTCCTCACAGATAACAACTTCAGTACCCATGTCTACTATACTACCACCATATACCTTACCTACTACACTCAACAGACTTATACCGTTAAAATCAGTACACTGACACCTATCGCCTTTACCATTAGTGTTTTGATGATAAAAATCTATGATTACAATCAGATATGAAACCCGCAAGTATTGATTTCAGATCATGATTTCCATTAGATCAAAACGGCAAAAATTGTTGGAATTATTTTGTGATGCTTTTAATTTTTTAAAGATTAAAAAAAAAAGTGGTTTTGGCACATACAAGTACCACCATAATAATCACCTGAAAACCTCATCCCAAACCTTTAAGGCAATTAAGCCTTGTATTTTTGTACAAATTTCCTATTTACAAATTAAAATGACTAGATGAAAACTATGTAGTATAATGAAAATAATTTCTCAATTATGAACATTATAAAAAAAATTTGGCACAATCCAAATCTAGAAAAGGCTCTTTAACTCTAGCACACAACATATTAAATTTTTTCTGATGACATGATAAACAAAATTATTTAGAATTAAAAAAAAATTTCATTTGGTAACTGAATATTCATTAACAGCAGTGGCTAAATCAGGTCGGTTAAAGGTGATTGTAGATGTTGTAATTGGGAGTGGACTTGATATACTGAGAGTTGGTAATCTACCTTCTCTTGATGCTCTTATGGCTTGGAGCACTGCTACAAATTCTAACTCCCTTTGAGTTGGTCGTTCATTATCTAAACATACCTCTGCAGCTCTCTGACCAAAAAGCTCAAGTACTTTAGTACGGTAGTCAACTACTGTTGCTACTGGGTTACCAGTAATTATTAGAGTCTCTAGACATGGAAGGCCTGAAATGTGACTAACTTCAACAATCTCACATATATTATTAGTTGACACATTCAATGAAGCTAAAGAATAAAGCTTACTTAAACCTTTGAGGGATGTCAAACTATTTTGTGACAAGTCCAGGTCAACTACATTTCCAAGCTTTGTGTGCATACTTTCTAAAACATGAAACAAATTATTTGAGAGATTAAGTGAAACTAAATGTGGAAGCATTGTTAAACTTTCCACTGATGAGAGTTTATTACAACTGAGATTCAATTTCTCAATATTAGGAGCAAGGGCAATTGAGTCATCAGTCTTCGTAATTTGGTTATAGCTGACATCGACATCAGTGAGCGATAACCATTTATGAGGATCACTACCTTCAACAGACTCTTGGAAGACAGTATCACACAGCAATATATCAGACATCTGTGTCATACCACTCTGGTTTACCTGCAAAATTTTGGTAGTTCTTCTGACTGCTCCAAGGTGACCTATGGAGGAGGTATTGGCTTCAGTCAGTGTTAAGGTCTCAACACTCTTGAAGGTATTTAGTGTGAAGGATAAGTTATTCTGGATGATATTGCTTGCTCTGGAAAATATGTAACATACACAATTATACAATTCCATCAGCACATTATGTTTAAGTGTTACTAATATTGTTGTATAAAAAACTAAAACTTGAAATAAAAAAACATTACAGTCTAGTCAAAAGACACTGATCATGACCTTTATCAATCTATAGTTCTCCTCAACAAAACATATTTCGCAAATAAATTAAAATTAACAATCCCAGGTTTCTCCACAATATGGTGATTACCTTATTAATCTATAAGTCCACAGATTGGGGTTCAAATCTGGCTACCCGACAATATTACAAAGTAAATTTTATAGAAATATACTGATCAGGTTTCTGCCTTTTATTACATTTAGCTATATTTGCACTTTGCCAGGAATCATGTAAAAGTACGCTAATGGTAATAGTTGAGGAGGTAAAAAGAAGATTGCTGATAGAGGAGGATGGATTGAACTAGCAAGGACGGAGTGTATGGATAGGGAGAGGTGGAGGCTCTTCTATCGTGGCCATCCCCTTTGAGGACGTTCTCGGAGGAAATGAAGTGTCAGAGACTATAGATAGATAGATAGATAGACATTTAGAAGCATGCTAATGGTAAATGGTTTTGTTGAACCACTTCACATGTTGTTTTTGTAGTAATGGTGTGGAATTTTATTGATATTCATGGATTTATTGGCATACACTCCCAGCTCTACAAACCAACTGGTTAAGAAGAATGCTTTAATTAGTGTGATGCTTCCAATTTAATTTCAAATAGGCCTACTGAATGTACCTTTTTTTTGTTATGTTTAGTCTGCCCTTAGATCCTGTATTCCCAAGGGGATACTGCATTATATAAATGTTTTTACTCACATCATTCATACTTTTATGCTATATGTTTATATTAAGGTTTATATTAGGATTGTTTCTCCAAACTTTCAAATCCTATGCAGTCAACCCCTCCCACAAGACAGTTTTCTATGGAAAGAAATTAATATCATAATCTTATCATTATTAATAGTTATTAACTTGTCAAAATGCTCTCCATAGTCTAATATAATTAACCTACTTAGTTATCTTCCCACAAAATTTTGTTAAGAATGACGTAATATTGCACCATGTGATGTGATCCCACACCCCAGGGCCTGTCCCTGAGGAAAGTCACGTAGACAAAAATGTTCCCCTATATAGTAATCCAGAGATCAGGTTCAATAGATATCTAAATGTCACTTATTTAGCGTCAAAATTAATTTCCTATAAATTGATAACTATTTCACGTCTCAATAATCAATTAATAATAAGATCAAAGGAGGAATATCCTCGAAACCCCCCTTCCCCCTTCTCATCTCCCGCCTTTTTCCCAGACAGCGTCATTCGTGGCTCACCCTCCATTGTGTTCGCAGGGAAAGAATGCCTCCACGACAGTTACACCAATTTCTCATTTACTTTCTTTTGTTTTTGTAGTTAAATGAACGGCTAGAAAGCCACTGCCAAATTTCCAAGTTAAGCTTTAGGAAACTATGTGTCACGTAAGACGGTCTGATAGACCCAGCCCATGTATCCAGGAATAGGAATCGCGTATTCCTACTTAGTGAGGAAGAGTTATACTATGTATGCATAAACAGAAACATTGAGATCACCTTACTTTCGGAAATCCCCTGAGAAAAGGTTCTTTAACTGTTCTCAGGCCCAGTTACAAAATTATAACATTTTAAGGTGATATTTTTCAGGGAAGGGAGTCAAGGGTATAATATGTAATGTGTGAAGAGCTTGGTATCTCGAGGTGAGATATGTATTGCCAACTCTGTATTTATTTTCTTTTTGAGGAAGGTGAAGTTTTTTCTGCCATGAGCCATTAAGTTGTCTGATACTATAACTAAGCCGTGTTTCTAAGACTCAATGATCAGCCTGTGATATTCAAAGTATACATTAAATAAATAACTCAAGTAAAATCTGAGAAAGTGATTCTGTGTTAATACTAACCTCCGTTTGGTGTGGTAAGGTTAATAGGGAGGTGCTCAACACTCTTGAAAAAAGGATATGAAACAAATCCACGAATCCATGTGCCTTATTGAAACTCAGTCCACTCTACCAAATAACTAAATTGTTAAATCAGTTCCCTTTTCTTTTCATTGGTCGCCTATATTTCCCTGGTAGTAATTATTTTCTCTTTCGAATATTTTAACTTCCCTTTAGGAAGAAATTAAATTCCCTGAGAATCCCCTAATTCTCATTAAACCTTTGGGGGTGGTGGCAGCTTTCTTTTCTTAATATTCAGGGAAATATCCAACATCAGGGACCATTAATTAATATAATTAATCAAAGTAAATATCTTTTTAATTGCCATGAGAGTTCCCCATTCGAAGTTAATTTAATGACAAGGCACCACACTGGTGGTCCTTCAGCAGTGAAGTGAAAGTAAAACAAATTAATTAAATAAAGAATAGAATAACAACAATCAATTAATAATAAATATAAAAAAAATAACGCCCCCGTCCCCCCCCCCGGGCACCACACTGGTGGCTTAAGCGGTGGGATTCAAAGTGTTTTGAGCACTGCCTAACATTACCACAACAAGGGAGAATGTGGAAAATTTCAGTGGTGGGTCATAGTCAAATTCCAAACAAGTTAGTAGTGGAAAATACAGAAATAAGAATATTCCGAGCACCTGGAGGTAGAGCAGACAATTTCAATAATGATACCCGAATGAATGAAGTGCTAAACTGGGAACATGACCTATGTATACTTTGGATAGGCAGTAATGATATTGACCAGGAATCAAATCCTAAAGACATTGTAGAGAACATTAGCCAAATAATAGAGTCTATTGAACAAGACTGCCAAGCAGTAGTATGGGTATGCTTAATAGAACCCAGATTCTACCCCAATGAAGAATTCATGTCCCATCAGGATTATAGGAAAGTACAAAGGACCATAAATAAAAAATTACAAAAACACCTGCCCAATCAACAAATCCATTTCAACAGTGAGTTCTGGGTAGAGAACCTATCAGAGGATGGAATTCATTGGAATCAAGAAGGTAAACAAAGAGTAAAAAGCAAACTCAGTAAAACCATAAGAAATTTCATGGATGGGGAAGAGTCAGATTAGATTAAAGTTAGATTAAGGTACAAACTGACCCAGCATCCCTAGCCAAAATGGATTATGAAGAAAGAGAAGGGGAGACAGTAGAGGGCAGTTGGAATCTTGAAAACTCCAAAATCATGAGAGGGGAAATCGAAGAATTAAAGAATGTGGTACGTCACCAGGCCGCGGTGATAGAGAGAATAGGGAGTCGCGTCATCAAACAGGAAGAGACCCTTGCCTCACCTGTAGTTAGTCGCCCCCCAGTAACCAAACCGAGAGACATCCCCATGCTCGAACTAAACCACCTGGAGGGCCTAGAGGCTTCAACACGCCTCCAAATGTTTATTGAATTAATAGAACAGGCCACACCCGAGGATGCCTCCCGAATCCAAGTCGCCAAAAGCAGGTTAGGATCAGAAATAGTCATGCTCGTACATAACCACCAACGAAAACGGCCGAACCTTTCATGGAGTAATTTTTGTCAGCTATTAAAAGATGAGTTTGCTGTAGATGTGAATCTAGACCGAGCGTGGCAGGATTTAGAAAATGAATTTTATGACTGGGGAGAGAGCCCACAAGTCTTTTGTAATAGAACCATTTGCAAATACGCCACTTTAGAGTCTAAATTTCCAAATGAAAAATTTCCTGATAGAAACAAATACCTAAAACGAAAGGTATGGCAAGGTCTACCACGAGATCTCAAAGATAAATTGGAAGGTTTCTTAGATGAAGCCTACCCCCTAAATAAATTCCTGGACAGAGTTGAGTACCAAAGACAACTTTTCTTGGAAACACAAACCCCATCTGTACAGCAGGTGTCCAGAGAAAATGAAAAATCAGTAAGACCAAAAGTCACCCAACCCCTAACTTCTGCCCCAGCCCCCTCCCCAGAGTCAGAAAGCAAGTCCGAGATAGAAGATCTCAAGGAACAGATGAAGGCCCTGACAACTCAATTAAGCCAGCTCAAATCAATTAGCCCACCCAGTCAATACCATCAGTATCAGTCCCTTACTCCTTCTGGACGGTCATGGTCCTCCCCAAAGCCCAAAGTATTCTGCCCTTATTGTCGTTCTCACACTCACAACCTGAGAGAATGTGCCTCAGCTCCCCACGATGGGTCGTGCTTTGACTGCCGACGCATGAATTGCAGAAGGGGAAATGCCAATTGCCCAGGGAGAATTAACCAGAATCATAGCTGACTAACTCAGGCCCCCGCCTCTCCTATAATTCAACTATCAGTAAACAATAAATTAGTGTCAGCTTTGGTAGATACTGGTAGTAGTTATACTTTAATGAAAGAATCCACCAGAAGTAAATTAGGTTGTGAACTCCACCAGAAAAGAAAATTCCCTTGTCTCCAAGGAGTAACAGGAACACCCCTCAGAATACTAGGTTCAGTGTTAGTGGAAGTAGGTATTGGGCTGCAAACGGTAGTAAAGAAATGGGTCCCAGTGGTTCCAAACAGCTATTTGCAAGCAGATATGTTGCTGGGAACTGACATCCTATTCCATTCCTCATTCATATGGGATCCTGAGAAGAAGTTATTTCATTGGGGAAAGGCTCCTTATGCCGTCCACCAAATTCGACCCCGGAAAAGTGCAGTCCGTAACGTAACTCAACTTCCTCCCCCAGTAATATCATTAAAACTTGAGAACCAATTGCATAATCCCAAAGAAATTCGGCTAGATCCATATCAAACCAAATTCATTCCCCTAACGGTTGCAGAAGAAACTGGTACCACCCTCATAGTACACCCACAAGGAAAACCCTCCAATAACTGTCACCCCTTTTGTGTTAACGTAAATGATGATCAAACTATTCCCTGCCCAGTAACTAACAACACCAAAGTACCCAAATTTTTTAAAATAGGCACCCTTTTTGGCTGGTATGAGAAGGGCGAAGTAAATTCACCTTCAGTACATCACATTCAAAATGACCTCCTTCCCCATTCCGACCAACCTAGTATTCCTGGAGGACGTAAAGAAAAGTTAAATCACCTATTATGTAAATTACCCATGTCCCATTTAAGGAAAACACAAAAAGCAGAATTAAATAAAGTCATCTTAGCCCATGATCAGCTATTTTTGCTGGAAGAGGGAGAATTGGGAACCCTTAATGTCCCCCCTGTGGAGATTCAGTTGACAGATGACAGTCCTGTGAGGGCCCCTATGTACCGGTATCCTGAAGCCTCAAAGGAAATAATTAGCCAAATGCTAGAAGATATGGAAGCCCGGGAAATTATAGAAAAATCGACTGCTGCATGGCTCAGCCCGATTGTGTTAGTAAGCAAATCAGATGGCTCTAAGAGGATGTGTCTCGATTACAGAAAAGTAAATACTCACTTAGCCACTGACATTTATCCTCTCCCAAGGTTGGACGAATTAGTCGAGCAAGCCTCGGGCCAGGCTTTCTATACCACCCTGGATCTTAAGGAAGCCTACTTCCAAGTTACCATCAAAGACAGTTCTCGAGACATTACCACCTTTAGTGATGGAATATCATTATATCGCTTCCGCAGACTCCCATTTGGATTGTCCTGCTCGCCAGCCATCTTCTCTCGACAAATGGCCTCAATCTTAACCCCTTTATTGAAGGAGGGATGGGTTAGAAATTATCTGGATGACATAATCTTGTGGGCCCCTGATTTTTCCACCATGTTAACTAGAGTCCAAAAGATCTTTCAGACCCTAGAGGAAAGTGGCATCAAATTAAATTTGAGCAAATGTACTTTTGGAGAGGCAGAAGTAAAATTTTTGGGCCATTTGGTCTCTAAAGAAGGATGTAAACCTGACCCTAAAAATGTCGAAGCCATAAAAAAAATGCCTCCTCCCAGCACAGTTAAAGGAGTCAGACGATACTTAGGAATGTGTTCTTTCTATCGTAAACACATCCAAAATTTTGCCAAATTAGCAGCCCCCCTAAACAACCTCACAAAAAAGAATACTAAATTTAATTGGACAAAAGAATGCCAACACTCCTTTACCACCCTAAAACAAATACTCAGTGATGCCCCAGTGTTAGTTAAGGCAGAATTAACACAACCATTTATAGTCACCACGGATGCTAGCAATACTCATGTTGGAGGTGTCCTCAGCCAGATTCAAGTAGATGGAAGTAACAAGCCCATCGGTTACTTCTCAAAAAAATTAAACCCCACTGAGTCTAGATATTCAGCCACTGATCGAGAAGCCCTAGGAGTAGTGTTAACATGCAGAAATTTTCATCATTATTTATGGGGAACAAAATTTAGCATTTTTACTGACCACCAACCATTAACTAGTATTTTCAAGAGGAAAACCAAAAGCCCCCGAATGAGCAGGTGGATACTGGAAATGAGGGAATATACTTACGACATTAAGTATCTAAAAGGGAAACAAAATGTGGTGGCTGACAGTTTGTCAAGGCCAGTAAGAGTAGTTCGTCAGATAACCGAGCCCAGAAATTATTTAGGACTAAGTCTAACAGCCATAGCCGAAGCCCAAAGAGAAGATGAGAGATGGAAAGAACTAGCAGAATATTTAGAAGGGGGAAAGCTACCTACAAAATTATACCCTAAAGTCATCTTAGATCAGTTTGTGGTAGAAGAAAAAGTCTTGTATTTTATTAAGGAAAAAGTAGATGGCACCCTTCACTATTGCTTGGTAGTTCCTCAACCACTCAAACAGAAAGCTTTAGAATTTGCCCATGTAGTTTCTGGACATTTCGGGCAAAAGAAAACAATAACCAAGGCAGAAGAATTTTTCTATTGGGCCAACCTGAAATCTGAAGTTAACCAGTATGTAAAAAATTGCCTCACTTGCCAACAGTTTAAGGGTACCACAGGATTGCAACAGAAATGGCAAGAATTACCATCAGTATCACAACCATTAGAAAGATTAGGCATTGATCTTACTGATATGACCGCAGGGACACATGGTTATCGATATGTCTTAACAGTAGTGGATCATTTCAGTAGGTTCGTGAAATTATACCCACTTAAAACAAAACACACACACACTGTCGTGGAGAGCATGGAGCAGTACCTCGCAGACTTCGGCACCCCCCAGTCTGTGGTCCACGACAACGGGTTGGAGTTTGTGTCCCGGCAGTTCCAAGACCTCTGCCGGAGGCATCGGATTGCCAACTGCCATACAACCCCATATCATCCCCGAGGGAACAGCACCACGGAGAGGCTCCATTCGTCCCTCAAGACGGTACTGGCTATCCTATGTGCAGGGTACCCACTAAAGTGGCCGCAGTATCTGGCGTCCTGCCAGACAGTACTCAACCATGCTGTGCACTCTTCAACGGCCGTCCAGCCTTTCTTCGCCTTCTTCGGACGCCATGCCCCTCGTCAAGTGGATTCCCCCCTCCCCAGTATTGCAGGAGACCCCGAAGGACTAGAGGTGGCTAAGGAGGTGATCAAACAGACCCATATCAAACAGACACGACGGTACCGGGAAGTGGCGAACAGGAAAAGAACTAACCAAGCCGTCAGTGTTGGACAATTGGTGTGGGTCAGACAGGAAGTGACACTGCCAGGTACTAGCAGGAAACTGAACCCTAAGTGGACCGGTCCCTACAAGACTATAGAAATCATTAGGGATGGTGGTGCTTACCTGCTCGAGAACGTCTTTACCAGACAAAAGGTGCAAAGGGCGGCTGAGAAAGTGAAGCCGTATGTGGGTACCGAGGAATGGTTATTAGCCCCCTTGGAAGTGTCGTGTGCCAAGGAAAACAATGAAGAACCACTGCCTCCACGGCTTAGGAAAAAACCTCGAAGATATATCGAGGAGTGTTAGGTACAGTGGCTGGGCAGAAACAACCCCAAAGACTATGCCACCATGGGTATTAATTTTAAGATATAAAGGAAAAGGTTTGGACAATTAGTGGTGCTAAGTTGCAATCCCCTTGGAGGTATGTTGTTGGTGAATCGACCCAGGTGTGACAGGTCGATAGACTATCCACCTTAATTCCCCCGGGCCTAGTTTGAGCCCTGAAGGAGTGGTGAACTTTTAAAACTAGAAGATAAGTTCACAGGATTGTGTGTAGTTCACACAATGGACTAGTTCAGGAAGCTGTAGGCCACTTTAACGTGAGGGAATCACACCTGGTAGTAGTGTGATTAGGCCTCTAAGCTACAGTCTGCCGGTGTTAGGAGGTGGAGGAGACATCAGGACGTAGCCTAAGCTCTGTCAAATGCTTCCTGTATGACCACTTGCTGCGGAAACGAATGAAGGGTGATTGAATGCGAATGTTGTGAGAAAATGAAGATGAATGACTGAGAATTTATGTTATTGTTTGTTTTGGTGTGAAAGCCAAGGGTAGGGAAGGCTCAACTTAGCTACCGAGTGTCCGGGATCTTGTACAGTTGACGAGATCATCCATACTTCTCTCATGAGTATGTGGACTGGGGTGTGCCCTACAATAATCTGAACTACAGCCAAGTAGCAGCAGTAGCCAGGCAATTGGTTTCTCAGGAACCACATATTACGTTGCCAGTGTTTTAGCCAGGAAGGGCTGCAGAAGTAGTGGAGTGGTGGGGAAGGTCGAGTGAATGTTAGACTGATGGAAAACCAAGGTGGGTTGTAACCTTAGTGACCACTAAACCAGTTCCTAAATGGTAAACCTGTTAGGATGTAATTTTTTTTTTATTATTAGTGAGTAAAAACATTTCACCCGGAGGGAAAAGTCGTGTGATGCTTCCAATTTAATTTCAAATAGGCCTACTGAATGTACCTTTTTTTTGTTATGTTTAGTCTGCCCTTAGATCCTGTATTCCCAAGGGGATACTGCATTATATAAATGTTTTTACTCACATCATTCATACTTTTATGCTATATGTTTATATTAAGGTTTATATTAGGATTGTTTCTCCAAACTTTCAAATCCTATGCAGTCAACCCCTCCCACAAGACAGTTTTCTATGGAAAGAAATTAATATCATAATCTTATCATTATTAATAGTTATTAACTTGTCAAAATGCTCTCCATAGTCTAATATAATTAACCTACTTAGTTATCTTCCCACAAAATTTTGTTAAGAATGACGTAATATTGCACCATGTGATGTGATCCCACACCCCAGGGCCTGTCCCTGAGGAAAGTCACGTAGACAAAAATGTTCCCCTATATAGTAATCCAGAGATCAGGTTCAATAGATATCTAAATGTCACTTATTTAGCGTCAAAATTAATTTCCTATAAATTGATAACTATTTCACGTCTCAATAATCAATTAATAATAAGATCAAAGGAGGAATATCCTCGAAACCCCCCTTCCCCCTTCTCATCTCCCGCCTTTTTCCCAGACAGCGTCATTCGTGGCTCACCCTCCATTGTGTTCGCAGGGAAAGAATGCCTCCACGACAGTTACACCAATTTCTCATTTACTTTCTTTTGTTTTTGTAGTTAAATGAACGGCTAGAAAGCCACTGCCAAATTTCCAAGTTAAGCTTTAGGAAACTATGTGTCACGTAAGACGGTCTGATAGACCCAGCCCATGTATCCAGGAATAGGAATCGCGTATTCCTACTTAGTGAGGAAGAGTTATACTATGTATGCATAAACAGAAACATTGAGATCACCTTACTTTCGGAAATCCCCTGAGAAAAGGTTCTTTAACTGTTCTCAGGCCCAGTTACAAAATTATAACATTTTAAGGTGATATTTTTCAGGGAAGGGAGTCAAGGGTATAATATGTAATGTGTGAAGAGCTTGGTATCTCGAGGTGAGATATGTATTGCCAACTCTGTATTTATTTTCTTTTTGAGGAAGGTGAAGTTTTTTCTGCCATGAGCCATTAAGCTGTCTGATACTATAACTAAGCCGTGTTTCTAAGACTCAATGATCAGCCTGTGATATTCAAAGTATACATTAAATAAATAACTCAAGTAAAATCTGAGAAAGTGATTCTGTGTTAATACTAACCTCCGTTTGGTGTGGTAAGGTTAATAGGGAGGTGCTCAACACTCTTGAAAAAAGGATATGAAACAAATCCACGAATCCATGTGCCTTATTGAAACTCAGTCCACTCTACCAAATAACTAAATTGTTAAATCAGTTCCCTTTTCTTTTCATTGGTCGCCTATATTTCCCTGGTAGTAATTATTTTCTCTTTCGAATATTTTAACTTCCCTTTAGGAAGAAATTAAATTCCCTGAGAATCCCCTAATTCTCATTAAACCTTTGGGGGTGGTGGCAGCTTTCTTTTCTTAATATTCAGGGAAATATCCAACATCAGGGACCATTAATTAATATAATTAATCAAAGTAAATATCTTTTTAATTGCCATGAGAGTTCCCCATTCGAAGTTAATTTAATGACAAGGCACCACACTGGTGGTCCTTCAGCAGTGAAGTGAAAGTAAAACAAATTAATTAAATAAAGAATAGAATAACAACAATCAATTAATAATAAATATAAAAAAAATAACGCCCCCGTCCCCCCCCCCGGGCACCACATTAGTATACATATGTCCTATGGTGAAAAAATATAAAAACAGAGTTAGATATGAAATGAGATAAATATAAGAACCTTTGATGAAATTAACAAACCTGAATTGCTGGCTGCTTCCTTGGATAACAAGGTGCTTTACTTGGGAGGCAAAATCAACAACATGACTGAAGTCAGTTTCATCCGTTGCAGCCACATTGGTAGGTAGAGGGTTCTTGAGCCGGTAAGAGAGAGCATGTAGCTGTAGAACATAACAATGAAACTATTATTAAAAGAATGCAAATCATTAGTACACTATCCTTGATAAAAGGCATCTAGTAAATTACAATTTTAGACAATAAAGAGGAAGTGTAGCAGAGAGATATACATATGTGATCCCTCCAGTTGGTTTTCCCATGGGAAGACTCCATAAAGTATATCACTCACATACTGACAAGTAAGTAGTTAGCTTAAAATTTACTATGTGATTCAATGGAGTGAAACCTTCACATTCTTGTGCCTCAGTGGGGCAGTGGTTAGCACATCTGACTACGAATCCACTGGCCCGAGTTCGATCCCAGACAAGGAAAGTGGGTGCTCAGCTCACCCAGCTGTTTATCCTTCCAAATGGGTTGGTTGATAAATAGATACTTAGATAAAACCTGGGGAAAGTAAACTGTGGAAACTCGGATGTCACAATGGCCCTGTGTCCCAGGGTAACGGATATATATCCACCACAGGCTCAAAGGTCAATGCGACGGGAGACGAGCAGCCACAGCTACACTCAGCTACAGCGTGTGTCCCACTTTACCACTTTACATTCTTCAGTGGCATAGCCATGGGTGGGTCTAGGGAGCTCAAGCCCCCTAGCTCAGGGAGTTTTGATATGAACAGAGTGGATTGACATGAATTGCACAGCTCCATATTGATTTCTTGAGTGATACAATCAACAAGAGGCTCCTCTCACATCTATGTCTTCTCATGATTATGACCTACAAATTCCTTGTATTCCCATATTCTGTATAGGTCTAGGCCCACCCCCTTCAAGAAAATTCTGGCTGTGCCACTGACTCTTGATTGATGTGCTCTATTCCATGTACAAGTCCTGATTCATATGTCAGTGTTCCTTAAACATACTTCTCCAACATTTATAGTCCTTATGAATTTTTCTACAGGTCGTACAATCAAATAATGCTATTTTACCTGCAATGGTGTGAAAACAACTGGATGGCCTTCACTTAGAACCTTATCACCTTCCTCAGAAAACTGTCTGGCCATTGACTGGAGAAGGTGAGTCAACTCATAATGGTTAAAGTCCAAGAACTCTGCTAATTCCCGGGGCAACGTGTGATGTAGGAAGTTCATGATAGTCTGGTAAAAGAAAATAAAGTAAATTTTCATGTAATATGCCTACAGACATTCTTGAAGACAACAATAAATCACCCTTTTATATGGAATTTGATTCAAGAAATATGTTGCTGCTGTTGAATAACATTTATATATGACATTCCCTAATCTGACCAAATTAAATTTTGATCAAAATAAAAGAATACAAGCAAAAATACAGTACAGTACACTATGGTGATTTAATGTTAATAAATTATAAGAAATTTATTCCTTTAAATGTAGCTTGATGTATCAATTAAAATAAATATTTCCTATTTGACATCAAATTTGGTGTATATCACATGGAAAACAAACCATTTCTAAATTCTTATGCTTAATATTTCTTGACAGATCTCTCTATGGGCTCACCACAAGGAAAATGCTCCCCATCACTAAACTTAACACAATAACAGCATGACCTTGTTTTCCTTACTTCTTACAGAAACGCTTTTTAGAACTGTCATTATGTGATTTTTTTTTTCATTTTACCTCATGTGCCAACCATGGTCACTATATTCATGAGGTCAACAACCTATATCATTAACCTCTTCAAAGAAGTAATCCTTCCTGGAGTGTGTCTAATGCTAAATCAAAGTTCTACTGTATTACTACTGAATTAATTTTCATTTCAAGTAAAAAATATTTAGAATTTCTATAAATGTACATACCTGGATATAAAGCTCTAGGTCACATCTTCTCTTCTCTATGAAAGATGGGTCCTTATTTCCTATGATCTTCTTGGGTGGAAGCAGATCTCGAGCAACACCATGGTTGCTGACAAGCTTCTCGTGGAGCTCGGCAAAGGCATTATAACGTTGTTTGACTGACCACTGGACACCACCAACACACAGGTTGATAATGTACAGGGTGACGCCATCAGATTGCTGTGTGCTTGGAATGCCGATTATTACATTATGCTCTGGACTCAATGATGCCATCTGTAAAACATTTCAATAACTAAATTACCAAATTAGTCCTATGACATCTAGTGAAGTACATGTAAATACATGGAATTGATACAATCTGAATGTGCCAGCTCTGTACATTCTATAAGAAGTGAATGTACATGTGTCGAGATTCATTTGATTTCGCGAATTTCATTTATACGAATAGGATCATTTCAATAACAGATAATATTGGAAATGATCTGGGATAAGAAAACACATGAGCACATACAACATAGGATAACCCCCAATGTTCTCTTGAAGAATAAGCACCTTGGTCTTAAGCTTATGCTGCCAAGATATATGAATGCATGACTGGAAAACCCCACAAATTAATCTTGAGAAAGGATAGAACTATGCTATGATTTGGGTCAACATAAAACCATCTAATGAGCCTCATGCTGGTGGTCATTTCTAATCAACCAATTAGTGTTGTGCTGGCAACTGTCTAGTCCTGAATTCAGTCCTTGAGATGTAACAAGGATTCCAAAAGCCTAACACTGTCTGATGTGCCATAGTTTTTCATGAAAATTTTTTATTGTTCCTCCATTTCATTGATGTGTTACTGTCTCAGAAATGAGAATTACATCAATGAAATAGTCAAAATCCGTATACATCACACACAAGCCCAATGGTGACTGATAGATGGAGATGAATGCTGCACTAAAACATAATTTTGTATTTCCTTAGAATTAACCTTTACTTTCATCTACTTATTGGTGTTACTTTCACTTTATTCCACAACAAAAATGTCCATTCACTCATTAGGTCAATTAGTTTATTTAGTGTAACATTTAATCTAGAAACACACTTAACCGTGAAGGAAGTTTTAATAATAACCTAAACTAATGAATTATATAATCTCACAAAGGAATATAATAGGTATATATGTATGGGTGAATGTATACCATTCAAAAATATAATGATAGTCCTAATATAAATATTTGGCCATTAGGTTAGTGGTTTAGAATATATACAACTCTAAATCCGTAAAAAAAGAATTATAAAATGATGTAACCTAACCTAACTATTCTGATATTCGTTTATCCTGTTATTTACTTTTTCATTGCCATTTCTTTAGCAGGCAATCTTACCATATCCACAAGATTTGTGGAATCATATGGTGTATGCTTTTAAGTTATCTTTTTGAGCAGATTAAAATAAATATTTACCTATTTTTCTGAAGAGGACGACCTCTTAACCATCTGAATTCAGGTAAGTGTTTAGATTCGGTTAGGTTAGGTAATTAAAAACAATAGTAGTGTCATTGGTAAGTGCTCTAAGCAACAACAAGGCGGGGCACTAATGTGTGGGTGGAACACTTGAAATCTATCAATTCAGATGTTTCAGGGGTCGTCTTCGTAATAATAGGTAGAAATTTATATAATTTACTCCCCAAAAATACATACTGGCATACATTATGATAGGATAATATTCTGCAGCAGTCTGACTCAATAAATGAATGAATAAATAAATAAAATACAGTAATAAATAAATTAAATACATAATCAGTTTACAGAGTTTGGTGGTGGGAATGAATACTACGCTGGTTCTTATGACAAATACATTATGACTTAGATAATTATACAGTATTGTACTCACCAAGATACTTTCCTAGTAGCCAGAATTTAAAAAAAACTATTAATACATAAATGAGCAATATTAGTGGTTTGATATGTCACAAATATTAGTAGCGTTGCGTCACTCCATGAAGGTGGTGTTTACTTGTGTGTTGTGTTGATCATGACACTTCCTCCTTTCTAAGTTTTCTTTACTTTTATTTATTCCTTTATTTTCTATAATGTATTAATAGCTTCCTTGGTTCTGGCAGCTGCGAGGATTAACGAACCGAAGCTTGTTAGGAAAATGTACTATATGCATGATATTTTGGTTGTGTGCAGAAAAAATTCTCGTGACATTTTTGAAGGAAATATATATTTAAGTGTTTTTGTGATTCGATTGATTTTGATATATATATATATATATATATATATATATATATATATATATATATATATATATATATACATATATATATATATATATATATATATATATATATATATATATATATATATATATATATTGGAGGGGGACAAAACACTTGTTTCCGAACCTTCCCACCCTCCCCCACTAAACACACACACACACAAACACACACAATACTGCCGAAAAATGATGTCCAAAATCAATCAAAGCAGATCAAAACCACCTAAAAACAAATAACCTTCCTTCAAAAACCTAACCAAACATAAACCTATGTAAAGATTCGTAATAATTAGGTATACTATTATCGGATGAAGCTTTGCTTGATGGGAAAGTTCTTCGCTGGATTAGGTCGTGGTTAATTAAGCAATAGGCAGCAAAGAGATTATAATGACATCTGGCCGGTGTTGAATTTGGAAAAATTTCGAAGCCGATCAGTCAGCAGGTAGTTAGTGCACAGACAATAGGGAGTTTTAAGAAAAGACTAAACGACTTCATGGATGGAGATGTGAGGTGGGTGTAGGTAATAAGGAGTATAGGATTAACAAGAACTACCTAGTGCAGGTCTCTGGGCCTTTTGTAGCTTCCTTATATTTTTATGTTCTTATGAATTTCTTTTCTTTTCTGGCCTCCTTAAATGGTCCACATCCCTCCTTCGACCTGTCTGATTTTGATTATTATTGAAATTGAATTTATGATGACATCTGGCCGGTGTTGAATTTGGAAATATTTCGAAGCCGATAACCAAACTCCAGCCAATGACATTCCAAAATTTCCTGTCGCCCTCCTTCCCGCTTTGAATTTCAGTTGCTTTGACTATATGTGTAAGATGTGTGTGTGTGTGTGTGTGTGTGTGTGTGTGTGTGTGTGTGTGTGTGTGTGTGTGTGTGTGTGACTTACATACATAAATAAACAGAGAGAGAGAGAGAGAGAGAGAGAGAGAGAGAGAGAGAGAGAGAGAGAGAGAGAGAGAGAGAGAGAGAGAGAGAGAGACTTACCTTAATTTTATATCCATCACGTCATTAATATCCTCCTCCTATTTCTTCATGTTATTCCTTTTTTTTTTTTTTTCTTGCCTGAGTGATAAAATTAAAATATTTTAATTAATTACACTAATCAATAAACATACATACATACATACATAAAGAGAGAGAAAAAAACATATATATACATAAAAAAAAATAATACCAAAATAATCATAACATACACATAAACTACATGACCAGTACCTTCTCTTCTTATAGCTGATCCTGTTGTATTCCTTGTAATCTTATATCCTTTTTTTCTTTTCTCTTCCACACTCCCAGTACCTTCTCTTGTGTATATATATGGACGTATATGTATGTAGCAAACACTTTATATGAAAAAATAAAAAAACATTAATGAATTGGAGCTCCCGCGGTGTTCCTCTCTGCACCTGCACATCCACGAGACAGGTGTGTATAACAGACAGGTAGACAGGAAAGCAGGTACAGATGGCCAGGTAAGCAGGTAAGCAGATAACGACAATTAACACCTTGAAAACAAATGTCAATAGTTAATAGTCTCTGAAAGGCAAGTCATGAAGGGTTAGACACACCTGGAGGAAAAAAACCTGAAAATGAAAACATATAATAACGTATAGATTTAACACTCACCACGTCACATCCCACGGAGCCTCTATTCCCTCCTCCTCTGATGGACGAAGAGGAGGAGGAGGAAGAGGTTGGTGTCTAGGAGATGGAGGAGGAGGGTGGAGGGGGTGAGGGGGGGCCACCGCAAGGTACTAGTCCGGGTGTGTGTTGAATTTCGCCACACTTGAAGTGAGCACCTCATTTTTTTTTAACGTTTATGGAACCACTACCGAGTCTTCTACATGATATGTGAGTTTCGTGTTTCTACATGACACGGACCTATTCTCCAGTTTAATCAAAAGTAGAAATAAGGCGTTGTAATTATTAGCGAAATGTTGGCTTGTGTTTTGGCGCCAAACGTGCGTGGGCGTGGGCGTGGGCGTGGGTGGGGATGACCAGCAGTTTTAAGGAAGTGATGAAGTGTTAAATTCATGAGGTACGTTATATCGGGATTTTTTTTATACTTCATTTATTTTTCTTTTAGCCAGTAAGTACCCTTTTAATGTAAAAAAAAAAAAAAAATCACACGGCATTAACACTAAATTCGCTATATATTACGACATTAACACTAAAATTCGCTATATAACACGACATTAACACTGATTTTGTTATATAATACGTCATTAACACTAAATTAACACTGATTTTGCACTTAATACTTAATCTAGTGTCTGAACTCACTTTTGAACACTAATAATTACGGTTTGAGGCTTAACATCAGTCCTTACCGCAGAAAACACTTAAACAATCACTACGTAGCGTTAAAATCACTCTAATTATCTTTCTCCATTTGTATAATATCTTTCTTATCAAAATTAAGAATATTCACACTACACTTCACTGATCACGCGCCATTTGTCAACTGAGCCGGGGAGGGAAAAACGGGGAGGAACTCTGAGAACAATAGCCGATATGAAACAATGAATCTGATTGGCTTAAGAAGTATTGTGTGTATAAGACAATGAATGCTATTGGCTATGCTTTCACTAGTCCCCGCTAGGTGTCTCCTCCATCATACAAATTTCCCGCCATATTCTGGCTGGCTGGCTGCCTGAGTTATTTACAAGGTAATTAATAGTTTGTTTTGTACGTAATTGAACGAGTGAAGTGTGTGAAGAGAGCTGAACAAGTATCTGAGGTTGAATTTGCAGTGTGTTATTAAGGTAAGGAGATATAATGAGTGCTTAACCTAACCATATATTAACCACTTATTATAATAATAATAATTATTATTATTATTATCATTATTATTATTATTATTAATATTATTATTATTATTATTATTATTATTATTATTATTATTATTATTATTATTATTATTATTATTATTATTATTATTATTATTGGTGTTATTTTACATCTTCACCAGAATTATATAGAGTAAGGCCAGGCCCCCCTCACCCTGGTCCCTCACCTTACCACCCACCCCTCCCTGGCCCCCATACTTATCTGCCCACCCCTTCCTGACCCTATACTTAACCGCCCACCCCTCCCTGGCACCCATACTTAACCACCCACCCCTCACTGACCCTATACTTAACTGCCCACCCCATCCCTGGCCCCATACTTAACCGCCCACCCCTCCCTGGCCCCCATACTTAACCGCCCACCCCTCCCTGACCCCTATACTTAACCGCCCACCCCTCCCTGCCCCCATACTTAACCGCCCACCCCTCCCTGCCCCCATACTTAACCGCCCACCCCTCCCTGGCCCCTATACTTAACCACCCACCCCTCCCTGGCGCTCATACTTAACCGCTCACCCTTCCCTGGTTCCCGTACTTAACCGCCCACCCCACTCTGGCCCCTATACTTAACCGCCCACCCCTCCCTGGCCCCTATACCTAACCACCCACCCCTCCCTGGCGCCCATACTTAACCGCCCACCCTTCCCTGGCCCCCATACTTAACCGCCTACCCCTCCCTGGCACCCATACTTAATCGTTCACCTTTACCTGGTCCCTATACTTAACCGCCCACCCCTCCCTGGCCCCCATACTTAACTGCCCACCCCTCCCTAGCCCCCATACTTAACCGCCTACCTCTTCTTATTTCCCATACTTAACCGCCCACCCCTCTCTGGTCCCTATACTTAACCGCCCATCCCTCCCTGGCCCCCATACTTAACTGCCCATCCCACCCTGGCCCCTATACTTAACCGCCCATCTTTCCCTGGCCCCTATACTTAACCACCCACCCCTCCCAGGCGCCCACTAGGCTACTACTACTACTACTACTACTATTACTACTACTACTACTACTACTATTATTATTATTATTATCATTATTATTATTATTATTATTATTATTATTACTACTATTACTACTATTCATCCTCCTCCTCCTCCTCCTCCTCCTACTACTACTACTACTACTACTACTACTACTACTACTACTACTACTACTACTACTACTGCTACACACACACACACACACACACACACACACACACACACACACACACACACACACACACACACACACACACACACACACACACACCAGTAATTAAGTAATTAGGTATATAATAGTTATGGACTGAATCAGTGTTCAGCACATCCAGTGACAGAAACCACCATACGCCACTGGTGTGTGTGTGTGTGTGTGTGTGTGTTAATTGTGTTTGACCCCTGGTATACGCTTTTATATGAATGACAAAAGTCTCGATATATTATTTCGGCCATACTGTCTTCTACAGTGGCTTATGCGTCTGAGGATATGTCATAGGAGTAGATGAATTTTCAGGTTTTCAGTGTATTGAAATGTTGTACTCTTACTTGATATTACCAAGCTATTTTATTTTATTTAGAAAAATGAAGCCTACTATCATGTTCATAACACATTGCTGCTTATCACGAACATAATCATATTACGGTAAGACTACACCTATATATTAAGAATAAAGATAGAATAGTGTCTATAAACGTTTTGTCACTTATTTTTGCTTTAGCTCGCAGTATTTCTCTTGTTTTTGCTCGCATTGAGTTTTTAATCACTGCATGTATGTATATATATATATATATATATATATATATATATATATATATATATATATATATATATATATATATATATATAATCTTTAGTTTATACAAGATATACACTACGGGCGTTTATGTGATATTATATTATATGATATTATATGATATTATATGATATGATATTATATTAGGTAGCTGTTGGATGTTGTGACTGTCGTCATTCTGAGACAGTCCAAGTCCGTGGCCAGTTATGAGTCACAACCAGTGTGAGGGAAAGTGTTGACAGGGGTGATACGACGCAGCAGGTAGGCAAGATTGTACCCATGTGCTTTCTTCTTGGAGGTTTGGACTGCAAAACTTACTTTACTTTATAGGGTGATCAGTGAAGAACACTAACCACCACTTGTGTTACTTGTGTGAGTGTGCAGCAGGCGGTGTGTGGAAGGGATGTGTGGAAACTCAACAGGAACTGAATGGTCTGTGAAGGCGGATGATTTTTAGTGTGATGATTATTTGGTAATTCTGGATAATAAGTCCGCCACTCCGATTCCCCACCAACCCCCCCTATCCCTTCAAACAAGCTTGGGGAATCGGGGGTTTTGGGGAGGGTGATGAAAAATAAACGAAATATGGGCCTTCAAAAATTGAAAAAATTGAAGAAATTTCCTAACCTAACCTAATCTAGCAGGGGGGGCGCACCCCCCTGCAAACCTAACCTAAGCTAACCATAAACTAACCTAACCTAACCATAACCTAACCTAACCATAACCTAACCTAACCTAACCATAACCTAACCTAACCATAACCTAATTTCGTCGCTCGTTATTGCAACGTTTTCGTGTTCTGTCGATCAACTTATACTTTGGTCACGGGGTACAGAACACTAACTTCTAAAATGATTTTCATTAAAAGATCTTTCCGTTTTCTATAACTTTAATTAACAAATAATCTTCCTTTGCTCTTCTGTCATATACTAACATCAACTCCTTCTGTCATTTACTAACATCATGCTCCTTCTGTCATATAATAACATAATTCTTTCTTCTTGCTTTGACACATATATAATCAGCACATAAATAATTCTTCTAGGAGCATATAAAAATATTCATAATCATGGAGCAACACTTAATAAAATAATCACGGAGCAATACTTTATAAATCACAAATCCTACATAAAATATCCTTACACCAACATCCTACAGCTGCTTTCAAGACTGCATTAGAACAAGTTTCCACTTACCCCAATATCTCAACAGCTCCATTCTGAGCTGAGTTGATTACCTCTGAGTAGAAGTCTGAGTGAATGCTCTTCTCTAAGCGAGTAAGCCTCTTTTATTTCCAAAATCTAGACAGTTACCAATTCTCTACAGACACAGCATTTGGGGAAGTTCCTATATTGGTTTAAGGCTAATTGTTAGGTTTACAATACTCGGAAATGAATAGTACATCAGTGACGGCTATGACATTGTTGTTAGGCTAATCCTTAGGCTTGTTTTCCCTCTGTGTGGACAACATTTGAACTCTCGTCTCATAAAATCACTTCCGTCTCACAAAATTTATCTTCCCATTTATCTGATTCTCTGGTCATAAGTAAGCATTACGTTTGTCTTTTGCCCTCTGGTCATAAGTAAACATTACATTTGTAGGGCTATGTGTGTAACAACATTTGAACTTCCGTTTCATACTTCACATATATATCTCTTCCCTTATATCTTATTATCTAGTCTGAATGCTGATATCTAGATCATATTCCCTTGTACATTTAATTTCCTGTATATGGATTATCTGCGTGTTTACCTGGCGTTCTGATGTGGAACACCTGTTGTTTTGATCTCGCCACTGACTGACCCATAATCTTAGTATGTATTTGATTTCCTCTCCAATATTTACATTTCCTTACCACGTGGTTTCCAAGCCAAGTGGTTACTATTCCACATGTATCTTCCACCTTCACATATCACATAATTATGGTCACGACACTAACCTAACCATAACTTAACCTAACCTAACCTAGCAGAAGAGGCTGCGCCCTCCCTGTAACCACCACTAGGACATTAACCTAACCTAACAAAGGACCTCCAAAATTATACTGTAGAGATGCAAGTGTAAATGCATTTGAAAGGAGACTGGATGAATTCTGTGAGAATCAGGGTATTAAATATAAATTTGTAGAGGCCCTTATATTAACATCTGCAGAGGGGGGTTGCCAACCAGAATCAGAATTTCAGGATGATTGCTATCTGGACATAAAGAACTCATTCAACCTGCGTCCAGAAATCTCGTAAGGTTAGGTAAAGTAAGAGTGCTACTGAAGGCAGACAAATTTGGGTTGATTTGCTGAGAGGTTCACAAGCAGTATTAGTATACTTTAAGGAATAGAACTAAAGGAGATGTTGCTGCTGAAACTTACTTGTTTTAGTTTTGACAATTTATGGGACCTATTACCCTTGGAAACAAAGGTCTAGGTTTTTTCCACAAGTTAGTGGTCCCTCAGGAGTGCTATTTTAAAACGGTAAATGTGGCAGAGGAGAGTATGAAAACTGATTAGCCAATGCAATGCTTCAGTGCAAATGGATTGAAAGATTAAAGAAAGAGAAGAATGGTGCTATGTTCATGTACTCAAAGTTCTTGATGAGAGAGGTAGTGCTTTCATTAACCCTAGCAGAACTATATGGTATATAGCTACCTTGTTCAGGGAAATTATGTAATCACCTTTTTAATCATATGCTTGAAGGAGTATTAGAGTTAAACTCAATATTATAGTGTAGGATAATATTATGAAGTAATTGAATGCAAATCTTCCAGGTTTTAGCTGCTAACATGGGCAAAAAACACAGATTCTATGAAAAAGGCAAAAAGAGGCGCCGGGATGATCTTCCACCTGATGAAGAGGAAGACATGGAGCTGGATGGAGTACCAAAAGCATCAACAGAGAATGTTGAGGTATGATTTTGTCATGTCATCATGTTCCCTAACTTCCATCTCTTGCTTTTATCTTCTCTATGTGTCTCAGATAGTTTCTAATCATGTTAGTTTCTTGAAACTTTATTTTCTTGCATTTCTTAAATCTAATTTAATTTTATTTACCATATATTTCCGTAGATAAGACGAGTTATAGATAAGACGACCCCCAAATTTCGGTTTGACTTTAAAGGTTTTAGCTGATATCGGTGATATAAGACAGCCCCCAAACTATTTGTGGAGAATTTTAGGTCAATGAGCATCAAACAGATGAGACGGTGATATACTACGAGTAGTACAATGAATAAAATACATTGAATGTATTACCAGTAATAAGATACTATACCTTAATGTATTACCAGTAAATTGTTTTAAGTATTGGTATGTTATGAGTGAAGCATATAATACGGTAAATATTAAATGTAGACTATGGTCTATAGTTGTAACAGATTGTTGAACCAAGGTGGGCGTGGCTAGTAGGTGGGTGAAGCACCATTACAAAGCGATTCTTGGCTCAGTCTGCTGCTAGCTTCTGTATTAGCCAGTCATCATCGTGGAGCTGCCAGCAAAATGAAGAAAGTATGAAACATGTTTTAAGTTAAAAGTCATTGAAGTGGCCAAGGAATCTAACAACTGTGCTGCTGCAAAGGCATTCAATATTACTGAGAAAATGGTAAGAGAGTGGAGAGAGAAGGATAACGTTTTAAGAGAAATGCTAAAGAAAAATGTACGATTGAGTGAAATTTTAAAAGCATTGCTTTGGGAGGCGGTGGTCTAGTGGCTAGCGGTCAGGCATACTAGCTCAGGGTCCCGCATTCGAGCCTCGGCACAGGCTGGCTACTTTTCTACTTTACTACCGCTGAGTGGCCTAAGATCACCCACATGCTGCCATAACACCATCCTCGCCGGGACTGCAACGTTATATGCGTGAGGAGCTTCCGCTGGCAGCATGAGCCTATCAAATAAGAAGAAACAAGGCGTCACTTAAAAAATCTAACTCGCGCTACTAACGGGCGGAAGCCAACCATCTGAGGGCTCCTTGAAGCCTACCGGCGCCATGGGTAAAAGATAGAAAAAAAAAATGTATCTTGTATAGGACGACCCACTCTTTTATGCCTTTCTTTGGATGGTTCATGTGTCGTCTTATCTGTGGAAATATACTGTATTTATTTTTATATTTATTCGTTTTCTCTGTGGAGTACTGCACTCAACAGTACATTTTCTCTGATGTGGATCTTGACTCTCGCATGAAGAGAGACTGTTGTCTTGGATGGTATGCTTTCCCTGAAATTGATAAACTCATGAAATGTTAGTTTTAAGAGTTTAATTACCTGAAAATCAGCAAATCTTGACTTAGTCAACTCAAATAAATAGCACATGAGGTTCTACATATCAGATGTTGAAAGCTAAGAAAGAAGGATGTTAAGTTCTATTAGAATAGAGAAAGCCAGTTATTTATTGACTACAATTTTCAGGAGGAGGGCGACCAGAAAACTTCCAAAGACCAGTATGGGGCCTTTGACTATCGGCCGTACATAAAACTGAAAGATGATCACACATCACGACCTCTTTGGATTGCTGCCAATGGCCATATCTTCTTGGAGTCCTTTTCTCCTGTCTACAAACATGCTAAGGATTTCCTAATCACCATTGCTGAACCTGTGTGTCGACCTGAACATGTCCATGAGTACAAGCTGACTGCCTACTCCTTATATGCAGCAGTTAGTGTTGGCTTACAAACACATGACATCATAGAATATCTGAAAAGACTTTGTAAGACTTCATTGCCCCCTGGAATCTGTGAATTCATACAAAACTGTACTTTGTCATATGGGAAGGTGAAGCTAGTGTTGAAAAAGAATCGTTATTATGTTGAGAGTGATTTTCCAGATGTTATTCAAAAACTTATAAAAGAACCAAGGATTCAGGAATGTATGATCAGTCCAAGTGAAGGAGTAACGAGTACGGAAAAACAGAAAGCACGTGACATCATGTTCACCAGCCACCAGGCTCAGATGGCAGGCAGTACGGAAGACCCTGCAACTGCTCAGAAGCCAGACTCTGAAGTAGCAAATGGAGAAAACAAAGATAAAGATATTGTTCCAGATGACATCACAAGCTTCTATGATAAAGTTGAAGAAGAGGAGGAGGAAGAAGAAGGGAATATGAAGACTCTATCTTTTGAAGTTAATCAGGATAAAATTGAAACTTTGCAGAAAACTTGCATTGTTCTTGATTTTCCTCTGTTGGCAGAGTATGATTTCAAGAATGATACCATTAATGAAGACATCAAAATCGACCTTAAGCCTTCTGCTGTATTACGTCCATATCAGGAGAAAAGCTTGAGAAAAATGTTTGGAAATGGTCGAGCTAGGTCAGGAATCATTGTCCTCCCATGTGGTGCTGGTAAGAGTTTGGTTGGTGTTACAGCATGTTGCACAGTCAATAAAAAGGCCTTAGTGTTGTGCAACTCTGGTGTATCAGTAGAACAGTGGAAACAACAGTTCAAGATGTGGTCTACTGCCACAGATGACATGATTTGTAGATTTACCTCTGATGCTAAAGACAAACCTTTCAATGCTGGCATTTTAGTAACGACTTATGCTATGATTTCTCACAACCAGAAGAGAGCTTATGAAGCAGAGCAAACAATGAACTGGCTTAAGGAACAGGAATGGGGGATAATGGTTCTAGATGAGGTGCACACCATCCCAGCAAAAATGTTCAGGAGGGTCCTTACCATTGTTCAGGCTCACTGCAAGTTAGGATTAACTGCAACCCTTGTTCGAGAAGATGACAAGATTGCAGATCTCAACTTTCTAATTGGTCCAAAATTATATGAAGCCAATTGGTTAGAGTTACAGAAGGAAGGTTTTATTGCCAAGGTCCAGTGTGCTGAAGTGTGGTGTCCAATGACACCTGAATTTTATCGGGAATACATGATGGCCAAAGTGTCAGATCAAAAGATTAAATTGTTGTGTGCCATGAACCCAAACAAATTTAGGACTTGTGAATTTCTGATCAAATATCATGAGAATCGTTGTGATAAAATTATTGTGTTTATTGATGAGGTTTTTGCATTGATTCATTATGCAAAAACTATGCAGAAACCATATATCTGTGGTAAAACCGGACAAAAGGAACGTATGACCATCATTCAAAACTTCAAATTAAATCCAAAAGTGAATACAATATTCTTCAGTAGGGTTGCAGACACATCCTTTGACATTCCTGAGGCAAATGTCTTGATTGAAATCTCCTCCCAAGGAGGGTCACGTCGACAGGAAGCTCAGAGGTTAGGGCGAATTTTGAGAGCCAAGAAAGGTACCATAGCAGAAAATTTTAATGCTTTCTTCTATGCACTATTGTCTCAGGACACCAGAGAGATGGGGTACTCGAGGAAAAGACAAAGTTTTTTAATCAACCAAGGATATGCCTATCAAGTAATTACTCCTGCCCAGATGGTTGGTATGGATGAGGAACAGCTGCATTATAGCACAAAGGAAGAAAAACTACATCTTATAGAGCAGATTTTGGCAGCCTCTGAGTCTGATATGTATGAGGAGGGAGTGTTTGGTGAGCGTGGTGCAGGCTCTCAACGTAGGACGGGTAACATGAGTTCTTTGTCTGGTGGCGATGACTCAATTTATGGAGAAAGAAGAAAGGGCTCAAAGAAGGATCATCAACATTACTTATTCAAGAAATTCAGGTCTTGAATCTTTAATTCGATTTGTGTAAATTGATCATATTTATATTTGGATGATGGTAAGTGTTCATTGTACTATACTGTGATCTTGATTGGTTCAGAACAATTTTGTGCATTATGTATTAACGATATACCATACTGGTAATGTATAATACACAATATACCAGGTATATTTTCTTGAAATCTGTGTATTAATTCCAAGTATGAGCAATGATTTGTTTTTATGTTTATTGTTAATGCTGGTGTATTTATATTCATTTAACTCATTGATGAGTAATGAACCCAGGATAGTAAATGTATTTTTACATACCATCGCCTGTTTACCCCCTTAGAGTGTGGCATAAACCATTTCTAGTCTTGGAGGAAGCACTCGATCAGCACACACACACATACATACACAAGGATCTTGACTCAATACTGTAAAAATACAATTATGAAATACATTTCCCTAAGGCTCTAAAGTCTAAACACATATGTCATCTTTTCATTAGATAAATTATCATGAGAACTGTTTGAATAACATTCTCAGGTGTTTCCACATGTTTCACTTTTATGAGAATTATGACTACTCATCTGTCTTTGAAAATAAAATACTATTGGTATCCTATAATTCATTTGTTCTTAGTAATTACTTTGTTTGGGGATCCCATTTTATCACCAATTAATGAACATTATAGTATTAGGACCAAGAAAATATTACGTCACAAATATTTTTTCAGTAATACTTTGAGCTGTTTTCATCTGGTTCTATGGGGTCAGTGGTCGACTTATGGCCTAAATGTTGTGAGTTTGATCCTGTCTGACAACAGCTTCTTGGCGAGGGGTAGTGCTCTCGTTAACCCTAGCAGAACTACATATATATGGCCTATGGTCACCTAGCTCGGGGGATTATTTATCACCTTTTAGTCATTTAGTTCTGGAAGAAAAAATAGGGCGGAATGGTAGTTAATACAATAACTGTGTTAGATGACTAAATAAGGAATGAGTTTGTGTGAAAAAAAACTCGTGTAGATTATTTTGGGTGGTTAAGGCTTATCATTTGATCTAATCTACTAGAAGTTTATGTTGTGAATTTGTCATTGTTCTCATCTTGTGCTTGTTATGTGACTCGAGCCAATGTTTAGTATTTTTGTTGAGTTATGAATAATAATAATGAAAATATTTCCTCTTAGTGGTTTAATTCTCCTCACTTTTCATGGTATTGAATTATGAGCATGACCAATTTAAGAGCTCATTGTAGAATTTATCTCATAACTTACTATTTATATTTAATTGCCATTATCATATCTCCATATCTACTTTTATCCAACTTGAAATCATATATGTTCACGGATTGCATCATTTCTATTTTGAATCCATATATCTTGGGGTGTGGATAGGAAAACACTTCTCCATCTACATGTTTCATATGTTACCTACTCACATGCTTGTTTCGATTTACTTTTAGCGGCGGATAAATTTTTATAATTACGCATTGAGGCCGTTGGATCTGGCGCCAAATAGAGAGATACAAGTCGACAAGCTGACTGATCAATGAATGGAGAGAGTGAGAGAAAAAAATTATATATATATATATATATATATATATATATATATATATATATATATATATATATATATATATATATATATATATATATATATATATATATAAATACTTACGTATACATATATATATATATATATATATATATATATATATATATATATATATATATATATATATATATATATGTATATATATATATAAATACTTACGTATACATATATATATATATATATATATATATATATATATATATATATATATATATATATAAATACTTACGTATACATATATATATATATATATATATATATATATATATATATATATATATATATATATATATATATATATATATATATATGTACCGAGTACAACAGGCCAACTATCATTACGGTGATTCCTTTGCGGAATCACCGGTAAATCCTCGTATTCTCGACGCTCGTTAAGATACCTTGTTATGGTTAGAGTAGGTACTACTAGCGAAAGAGGATGATGGGAAAAACGCGTGACGTCACTGGAACTGAGGATATATATACCGGTCTGGGCGGAAGGTCAGTCACTAGTGTTCCGTGACCCCGCTCCAGACAGGTAAGCCTTCAGTGTTCCTAAAAGCCTTGCCACACTTGAAAAAACATTGTTATTAATATCTAACAGTAAATTGTCCTCCCAGATACAGCTGCCGAGAGGACCAGCAAAAGACTGTCTTTCGGTTGGTGTTTGACGAAGGCTGCATGTGGAGTTGCCTCTCAAACAAGGACGACGGCCAGAAGGACCCAGTGACTCTCAAACAATATTTGTGGAGTGAGTGTATTTTGGTCGTTTTTCCATCAGTTCCCTCACGTATAGTTAGGTAGGATAGAATAGGAATATTTGTGTTAAGGTATATGTTTATGTTTGTGTCGCTAAGGGTGGATAAAAATTTGTAAGAGCACCACCACGGATATAGCGAGTACTTTATTTATTTTATTCATCATTAAAGTTGTCCATTATTTTTATATTCGTTTTCTGTTCATATACCAACTCGGACCCTCGGTATAGTGGTTGCAGCGGTGTAGATGCAAATTACGCATCAGCCCACGTTGTCCGGAGGACGCTACAGTGTGCTAGTTAAGTAGGTAATTAGCCCCCCCTTCCAGTTAATTTTTTATTCCCTTACAGAGTAGTGATTGGTGATTAGAATAGTTACGTAGAGTTAATAGTGATGCATTGTTTTCTTTTTTTAAGTGTTAGTGATAGTGTTAGTGGACTAATACGCTCAAAGTCTCCTCTGCGGGCACCTGTCCCCAGATTGTTAAGTGAGTCGCGGTCTTCGGATCGCCGGGCGTCCTTCCCCCCTCCAATTAAATTTTAATTATTAATTCTCAGATAGACTTGTTAGGCGACTCGTGGTTTCCCCAGGAGGAAATAACAGAAGTGGGTGAACAAGCGCTTGGTGGAGCAATAAAACCAGAGTGTTCAGAAGTCGGTCATCACGATCAGAGGAAGATGGAGTCCTTTATTATTCTAAACAGAAAAGAGATAACACCTTGCTCGATTCGTTGGTGGTGCCCACGGTAATGAAACGGAAAGCCCATGCTATGTTTTTTTAAATTGAAACGTCGGATGAGTGTGACGCGGGAGTTAGGGATATTAACTTATACGTGAGGGCGACTATGGTGGTGCCAAATACACACTCCTCCACTTCGAGGGTGGACGAGGCAGTTACTACTACAACCATCATTACAACCACCACCTCACTGTCAACGGCGACACAATCCACCGTGCCGCGGACAAGTTAACACTAGTTGTGGGTGATGGAGGTTCTATAGTCGACATGAGCGAGATCGTGTTTTCTTCCGAGGATGAGGATGACACGGAGGAACCACGCAGAGCCCGAAGGCCTGTGAGGAATTCCTAGAGGAGTGTTGAGAGGGAGAGATGGTAGTAAGTAGACCCCTGGGTGGTTAAAGGAAAGGTTACTGCCTATAAAAACTCTTTTGCAGCGGCGAGGAGATGCCGAACTGGTAAACTGGTCCCGCAGCTGAAGCAGAGATCACCGCAGTCCTGGGGGCTCTGTAGTGCCCAGGTAAAGGACTGGAAGTTCACCCCCCCATGGATGAAGGCTTTGGTGAGACCCCGTCGAGGATCACCACCCTGCTCAGTTTGCCAGGACTGGTTGGGAGTTGGGTTCACCTATTCCGACCAGGAGGTCGAGTCACGTCTGACTCGGAAGTCTTGCATAGAGACAAGAAGAAAGAAGAAGAAGAAGAAGACCGGTCCCGACTTATGTTGATAATATATATAAACTCATGTTCTTACGAGTGTGAGAATACGAGGATTTATTTTTTTTAAAGAGGAAAGCCGTGTACCGAGTACAACGGGCCAACTATCATTACGGTGATTCCTTTGCGGAATCACCGGTAAATCCTCGTATTCTCGACGCTCGTTAAGATACCTTGTTATGGTTAGAGTAGGTACTACTAGCGAAAGAGGATGATGGGAAAAACGCGTGACGTCACTGGAACTGAGGATATATATACCGGTCTGGGCGGAAGGTCAGTCACTAGTGTTCCGTGACCCCGCTCCAGACAGGTAAGCCTTCAGTGTTCCTAAAAGCCTTGCCACACTTGAAAAAACATTGTTATTAATATCTAACAGTAAATTGTCCTCCCGGATACAGCTGCCGAGAGGACCAGCAAAAGACTGTCTTTCGGTTGGTGTTTGACGAAGGCTGCATGTGGAGTTGCCTCTCAAACAAGGACGACGGCCAGAAGGACCCAGTGACTCTCAAA